>PVJI01002868.1:0-135140 GCA_004026765.1 Micronycteris hirsuta
TTCCGTCAGTTTTAGACTTTACTCCACTTCTGAACTACTATTTGTCTATCAAATTTGATTATAGGGTATTTTTTGAAAATAAATCCATAATTTTTATATAACAAAATTAATTTTTTTCTGCATTATGATCCATGCTGGGTTGAGATTGTATTTAAAAAGCCCTTCTATATCCTAGAAGACAAAATATTTTCCTATGTTTTCTTCTAGAAAGTTTATAATTCTACCCTTCACAAGAGTTTTTGGCTTACTTCTATACACTAATCAAAGCAGATTTACCTCATTGCACGCATGTATCATTTTTCACTGCAAGAATATGCTCTTTTAAAACTTTGAAAGTAGAAAAAGTTATAAATACAAAGTAGTCTCCATTCTGTAGCTTAACAAGTAATAAGCTTTACCTACAAATTAGCTTACGAGAGCTCATGTGCTTTTACCAGAATTCCTTCTACCAGCCTGCTATTCTTACCTAACATTTTTAGGATAATTTATAGAATAGGCTTAAATTGCTTGGTTGTTTCTCCTTTCTTGAAATAGAAGCCCAAATCCTATAAGATGAACTACATATCCTTTAAACAAGTAGGTTTTTCAGAGTGCTTTGGGAGCTCTCAAATCACTGACTTCTTTGAATTAAAATATACACCAACTATTTTTTAAACTGTTAGAAAATGTAAAACACCAACATGGATACATGGCAAATACTTAGCACACTGAATACTGCCACATCACTGTGTACTTCTGAGTTGAATCATTTACGTGCCAAAGTCAGAATAAACATTCTCCTACCACTTGGCTTAACTGAGAAGTATATCTTCAAATTAAATTGGTGTTTTTAAGAAACAGAGACTTCTACCTTGGGATGTAGAGAGCTGGGGGGAAAAAAAAAAAAAAAGGTTGTTTCCATCCTTGCAGCAAAAAAGAGTAAGATGAGCTTAAAATTTAAGACTTTAAATTTGAACCTGAGATTGCAGAGGAAAGAGCTGGTCCAAAACCTTCTCTGCAGGGAGCGAAGACACAGCTGGAACAGCTGGGAAGGAGGTGCAGGCAGGCTAATAGCATCAAACTCCTGGGACTGAAGATACCGGGGAGTCCGCATCCCCTCAAAGGCTCACAGGCTCTCTCTCACAAGAAAAGAGCCCGAAGAAGTGCCCATTGTGGGGAGACCTGGGCAAGGGAACAGCAGCTGTGCGTGAGAGGCGGACACTTCACTAGCACCGTTCCCCTCTATCTCCAGTACAGAACGAAATCCCTTCAAAATGAACACAGATTACTAAACTCAAGGAGAAATAGTGCTGTATGTAGTAACGAAATTGTTTAAAACTTTCAAAAAAATTCCATGACCCAAAGGGTTTTTCAATAGCAAATTCTAATTCTGTACAGTATCTTCAACAAAACAGGAGAGAAATGAGCACTTCCCACCTCATCCCATGAGGCCAGCATTACTGTAAAACCAAAATCAGACAAAGACACTAGAAGAGAACCACTGCCTATATCCCACATGAACGTAGATGCAAAACGGGCCTGGGTGGACAGTCAGACAGGGACAAACACCGTAATTCACTTATATGTGGAATCTGAACAACAAAATAAATGCACGAAACAGCAACAAAGACACAGAAAACAAACTGATGGCTGCCCGATGGAAAGCAGGTTGGGAGGGACTCAGTGAAAAAGGTAAAGGGATTAAGCAGCACACATCGGCAGTTACAAGATCTATAAACTAATCTGATACAACCAAGAGACCCCTTTAAATTCTGATTTTCTACTAGGCAATCACAATAGGATGAATATTCCTGAATCCTTAATAAAAAATAATTTTGGTGGTATCAACTTAATAAAACAATCAAGAAACAAGATAAGTAATAGCACTTAGCATCATTTCCTGGCACACAATAAGTGCTTCATAAATACTAACTATCAGCAAAAACACTCAGCAAAGTGGGAGTAAAGGGAGCATACCTCAACATGATGAAGACCATACAAAAGACACCTACAGCCAACACCACACTCAATGGGCAAAAACTAAAAGCTTTCCCCTAAGATCAGGAACAAGACAAGGGTGTTCGCTTCCACCATTTTTATTCAACATAGTTTTCGAAGTCCTAGCCACAGCAATCAGACAAGAAAGAGCAGTAAAAGGCATCCAAATTGAAAAGAAGTAAAACTGTCCTTGTTTGCAGATGACATGATAGTGTACATAGAAAATCCTATAGACTCCATCAATAAAACTGCTCAACCTCATAAATGAATTTGGCAAAACAGCGGGATACAAAGTCAATATCCAGAAATCGAAGGCATTTTTGTACACCAACAATGAAATATCAGAAACAGAAATCAGGGGGAAAATCCCATTAGCTATAGCAACAAGAAAAATAAAGTACCCAGGAATAAACCTAACCAAGGTGGTAAAAGACCTATATTCAGAAAATTACACAACACTGAAGAGAGAAGTCAAGGAAGACACAAACAAATGGAAGCATGTACCATGCTCATGGATTGGAAGAATTAACATCATCAAAATGTCCATACTACCCAAAGCAGTTTATAGATTCAACGCAATCCCTATCAAAGTACCAATGGCATATTTCACAGATATAGAACACTTCAAAAATTTATATGGAACCATAAACGACCCCGAATAGCCACATCAATTTTCAAGAAGAAGAACAAAGCAGGAGGGATCACAATTCCTGATATCAAACTATCCTACAAGGCCACTGTAATCAAAACAGCCTGGTACTGGCATAAGAACAGACACATAGACCAATGGAACAGAACAGAGAGCCCAGAAATAAACCCAAGTTTGTAATGGTTGATTAATATTCGACAAAGGGAGCAGAAGCATAAAATGGAGTAAAAACAGCCTCTTCAACAAATGGTGTTGGGAGATCTGGACAGCTACATGCAAAAAACTGAAACTCGATCACCAATATATACCATACACAAAAATAAGTTCAAGATGCAAAAAGACTTAAATATAAATTGTGACACCATAAAAGTCCCAGAGAAGAACATAGGCAGGAATATCTCAGATATACCACTCGGTAATATTTTCACCAACATGTCCCCTAGAGCAAGGGACATAAAGGAAAGAATAAACAAATGGGACATCATCAAAATAAAAAGTTTCTGCATGGCTAAAGAAAACAGCATTAAATGAACAGAGAACCAACCGTATGGGAAAATATATTTGCAAATACCTCAGATAAGGGTTTGGTCTCCCAAAATATGTAAAGAACTCACACAACTCCACTGCAGGAAGACAAACAACTCAATTAAAAAATGGACAAAGGACTTGAACAGACACTTCTCCAAGGAGAACATACAGAGGGCCCAGAGACAAATGAAAAGATGCTCAGCATCACTAGCCATCAGAGAGACGCTAGTTAAAACCACAATGAGATCCCACTTCATACCAGTCAGAATGGCCATCATAAACAAATCAACACGTGCTGGTGAGGTGGTGAAGAAAGGGAACCCTACTGCACTGTTGTTGGGAATGCAGACTGGTGCAGCCACTGTGGAAAACAGTGTGGCATTTCCTCTGAAAACTAAAAATGGAACTGCCTTTTGACCCAGAATTCCACTGTTGGGATTATATCCTAAGAACCCTGAAACACCAGTTCAAGAGAACCTATGCACCCCAATGTTCACAGCAGCACAATTTACAATAGCCAAGTGCTGGCAGCAACCTAAGTGGCACATCAGTAAATGAGTGGATCAAAAAACTATGGTACCTTTACATAATGGAATACTACGCAGCAGAAAGAAAGAATTCCTACCCTTTGCGATAGCATGGATGGAACTGGACAGCATTATGCTAAGTGAAACAAGCCAGGTAGTCGAAGAGAAATGCCATATGATCTCACCTATAGGTGGAACCTAATCAACAAAACAAACACGGAAGCAGCATACAAGCAGAGACACTGAAACAATGAACAATCTGACAGTGATCGGAAAGGAGCAGGGAGGGGGATAAGAGGGGATGATAAGCGGTGCCATCAAGGAACACGTATGAAGGACACATGGACAAAGCCAAGGGGGGTGGGTTTGAGTGTGAGAAGCAGGGATGGGGTGGGGGCGGGATATGGTGGGGTGAAAATGGAGACAATTGTGCTTGAACAACAATAATAAACAGAACATATCATCAACTGAAAAAAATAAATGTTAACTATCAGCAGATAGGAGTCCTGGGCAGAGTGAGAGGGCAGGAATAAAAAAGAGAAAGAAGGGAAGGTAAGTCTGGCATGCAGTGTTTTCTAGGCCATGTTCCTGCATTATCACACACTTAAGTATCTTCTTCCTAAATGTGAACCAAAAATATTTTTATCATCCTTCTGTATGATACTTCTTCACTTAAAGAGTTGTTATTTAAGAAAAATACTGCATCACTTTTTGATAAGAAGCCAGAAAAAGGATCTCTTTATACTCATTTTTATTAAACAAATAAGTCTGGTAGTGGAACTTTTTTTATTTAATGCATAAACATATAAGTCCCTTTATTAGACAAATTGTACATATTGGTGAATATGGTCAATGGTCACATCTATGGATTAATTCTTTACAAATCAGAACCAGTAATTAGGATAGATTGCTCTCTTCGTTACATTGTGAAGTGTCTTGTGTAGTCATATTCTATTGTTGGAATGACAGCTTGTACGAATTTCAAGAAAATTAGAAGATACCTAAAGGGCTTTTGCTAAGGAAAACAGATTGGTAAATAGCTCTATGGTTTAAGGTAGCATTGTAATTATCTATTTTATTAAGCCAAAATTTCTCAGAAAAAACACTTAAGGTAAAATCTTAAATCAAGTATGTTTTAAAATTTCACTCATGCAAGTTTGTGTCTATTCCACATGAGGCACTCTCTGATATTCCATTCCCATTTAATACTTGAATGTAAAAATTCTTGACGAGTAAGAGTTCACACAAGCCCAATTATTTTGATACAAAAATAAAGACAAGGTGTCCATGTTTAAATGACTAGATAATGGCTCTTTTACTGCCTATAAGCTTGCTTGAGCATGTAAGAAGATGAGACAGGGTGAAGAATATAAAAGCACTGCAACAGAAAAGAAAAAAACAAGTGGAAACTCTCCCAAAGAACTGATTCTAGATTAGTGTATTTGATTTGGCCATAGAATCTGCTAAATGAGACTACCTTTAATAAAATCCTGAAATTTTTTCTATGTTCCATTATTACTTGGAAACATTAAGAGCTTAATTTTTATCGGGGAACTCATGGCTCAAGTTTAAATTATATATGGAGTCTTCAAAGTTGCTACCTAGCCTCTAACATAAAGATGAATGCTCATAATATGCACACCAAGATTTCACGTATAAATCTGGTTTAGACCAAAAACTCTTGGTTTGTTTCAATATCAAATCAGTTCAGTGTACCGCTGAGGGATGCGCTTTATCTGCAGCGTTTAGGTTATCCGTGATTCTAAGACAGGAAGGGACCCTCAGTCTACATCTAACACTGAGGGGCATGAGCCACTACATCTCGTATCAATCCAGCACCAACTAATTCAAGCTATTCTGCATCTAAATCATTGACGTTGGCTAGTTTTGATGAATCCAGGCTATGGATACATGCATTTCAGGATTCAGCAGTTTAATTTATTCATCTTGATAACCCCAGAGAACTGAGTTAACCCCAAAAGACAAACAAAATAAGATACAAGAAGGGTGCTCTTCCTATAGAAAAATGAAAGAAAAATGAAAACGGGGAGGAGGGGGGAGAATGAAAATACTGTATTTTAAGAATATCTAAAATATGCTTCATGTGCTTTACTTTATAATATATTTAAGTTGAATTCTTTGCTTCAGAGAGACCTCAGACGGCCACCACTCTACTTTCACCTGAAGGGAAAGCCCATTTTTGGTAACATGTTGAATTGGAACTATACTTAGTGGAAAAGACACTGTTATCCTCTAAATTAAATTACTCATCTTTCATCAATAAATTAAGTCCACTGGATTTCTTTTTCATCAAGGGCAATGGTTTATAGTCCCATACTCTTGCCATGTCTCTTTGATGAACAAAAGCATTTGGCCAACTTGTTTCAGTCCCTGTAACAAGGCAGAGCTAACCAGTACCCACAGGGATGGTGCTAACCAACTGAACAAAAGCAGCACAATCACAATGTACTCCAAATAATTAAAGACTTCCACTAAGACTCCCTGATACAAGAGGCTAAAACAAAATATAGGTACTGTGCATTAAGGTTACACTAACACCCCCTCCCGCCCCCAAAAGTAGCAGCCACTTTGCTACTAATCACATAAACAGGTAAGGATACATATGAACACCAAGTTCTCCCCCGCCTTCTGCAACAGTCTCAATGATTTTCTTCATCACCTCAGCATGCCTAAAAGCAAAAGTACAAATCTTATTAATACAGATCAATTAGAACACAAAAGAAGAGACGTTTTTATAAAGAAACCTACCTTATTTATTGTCAGTGAATTAGTTTTAATATATAATCGTTGCATTGTAAGATACTTGCTCTACTTCCCAACAAGTCAGATTGTTGAGTCATGAAGACAGATTTCTTGAAGGGGGGGATAATTTTAAAAAGCTCTGGTAGTTACAGAGAGACGCAATGGCACCAGTTAGCTTTACTACAATGGAAGCGGAAAGTTGGGGGTGGAAAGGGGGCTTGGGGGAGGGCAGGGGTAAGAAACCCAGAGAAAGGGAAATCACGCCAGGGCAGAATTGCAGAGCAAGGGGCTATCTGCTAAAAAACAAAAAAGAATCAGACTAGGCAAATTCAAAAAAGCTATATGGAAACAGTTAAGGAAAAAAAGAAAAAAAATGAAGATATTTATAATGCTGTCATTTTGACTGCTCAGATATTTAGGTGAGAATAAGCCAAACTGAATTAATGAAAAGCTAACTGGTCAGTCAAGAAGTTTATATTTTTTCTTTGTCTTCATTTTTACTATAAAATGTATCTGATTCTATTACAAATATTTTTGGGTTATATAGAGAATGATGTTTATCTGAAGCTTTTGTTCTGTCCACAGACCTTTTCACAATCAGCTGGTGTTTCTCCCGTGCTATACAAAAGAATGATATCAAAATAATGGTCTGCGCACAGAAACTGAGAAAAGGGCAACGTACAAAAGTAATGATAGATCTTTTCTATACACCCTGGCATAAAAAAATGCTGCTTCAATTTTTATGAATATAACCTTCATGACAGAGGCACTCAACTTAGAAGATGAGAGTAAATGCACTACCCCTGGGGCTATGAAGGCATAATCTGAGGTGACCCATGGCAAGGCCTAAACTGTTCTTGAAGTCCCATTCTCCAGGCCCCCAGCTTTTTAAATTTCTGCCACTCTTACATTGTAATCCATAACATAGTCATTTATTAAAATGTTTAACATTAATTTCCAGTTAAATTGCTTACTTTTTTTACCAACTGAGTAAAATTTACACCTCAGAAAGAGACACATCTCAGTTTAATAAGGACCATCCTAAAGCCTCAAGCCAAAGGAGGAACTGACTAAATAAAACTCAAAAATGAAAACCTTTCAGACAATTCAAAACTGAAACCCATGGCTCCTGAATTACTTTTCACAGCCATATTAACACTTCTTGACATCAATTAGAAAAATGAACTAGACTTTCTACGGGATAAAGTTTGAGAATAAAGAGGTTGTAAAAAATGAGAAGAAATATTAAAGAATTTTTGAAAACTAGAATGCTGCATCAAATTAGTCAATGGAATGAATACCAGAGTTTTCATCTGAAAAAAATACTGTTACAAGAATTTCTCAATGATTTTGTGAAAGTTACCAATTTGAAACAACTAACAAAGAAAATTAGCATGTAACACTTTTTATTCTTTTTTAAGGAAACTTCTGAACAAATCACATGCATAAGTTCAGCTTCACTTATTTGGCCCTGTGAAAACACACTGATACAAATTATACAATGTACTTAATTTGGTAGGGCTGAAAACTTCTTAACTGAAGAACAGTGAGGTGATTGTGGGGGTGGGCGGGGGACAGGGGTAGGTGAAGGTGGAAGAGTATGGGGGGAGGATAAATAGTAATGGAAAACATACAATAAAAAAAGAAAAATTAATTTTAAGAGTAAAGAAGAATAGGAAGTCTGCTATACAATTTCCTTCACTAACCAATAAAAGGAGATAATAGGTCACCTAGAAAAAGCACAAGTTTAACTGTATACTCCATACTTACAGAAAGATACACCACAGGTCAGCAAATCATGTCTAAATGAGTATTTTTTAATATAAAAATGATCATCTAACTACTCTTGGAGCTAAAAACAGGAGTAAAATCACAAAGATCTAAACTATACCTAAACATATATGAAGAACAAAAAACATTTTTTTTTTGATCCTCACCTGAGGACATGTTTTCTTTGCTTTTAGAGAGATGGGAAGGCGGACGGAGAGAAACATTGATGCGAAGGAGAGGCATCGATGGGTTGCCTCCCATATGCACCCCGACTGGGGATCGAACCTGCAACCTAGGTATGTGTCCTGACTGGGAATTGAATCTGAACCTTTCTGTGTATGGGACGACGCTCCAACCAACTAGCCACACTGGCCAGGGCCAAAAAAATATTCTTAATGAATTAAATTTAAAATAAATTTATAAAGTTTTTCCTTTTTCTTATATATTAAACTAAGCATAAGAACATTTCTAAGGAAGACTAAAGAAATTTTATTTGCTTATTTAGTAAAATTTTTTTGTTAGGGCAATACATTTATAAACTCCCCAAGTAATAAATCCATGAAGTATACACACAAACACACACATACATATGTATATATATGTATATACATACACAGACCTGCATGGGTGAACTGAACACATAGGAGGTGGTGGGAGATGAGGGTGATTTTCAATGGTCACTGTTTTCTTCACATGATCTTGACTGATATCTTCATACATGTGCTCAACTGTTAAAGGCTGCCGTTGCTGAAACCATAAAAAATCCTTTGAAATTACTGTTTAAAAACTTCTAGGCCTAAACTTCAATGTTTACATTTGTCCCCACCTCATACATCACTTGCAATTCAGAATTCTAGACTATTGAGAATTACCAGATTATCTGGGGGAAAGTTTATACCAAGGAAGGAAGAGGGGAATGCGTCTGTCCATCAGGCTATGTGACACCAACCACCACCTAATGTAGGAAAGGTCCTACATAAAGGCAGTTCATAGTTATCCAAATATTTTATAACTATAACTCATCTTTTAGGCCTATTTTGTTTTATTTTCCTGTTTCCCATTTATAGTCATTGTAATGACAGATTAAACAAGTTAATTTCATTTTAGTTAACTTTTAATTCAATTAAGTAGATGACCTTTTTAAAAAAAGTTTTGAGTCTTAAGGAAAAAAAACACACGTGACATGATCATTCTGTAAATGCCTGGATATCCAGTCTGTGTAATCCCAAACAAAATTGAATCAACAAACCAGGTTCAATATCCCTGACATTTTGAAGAATAAGTTCAGAGACCAAGCAATAAATATGTAACAGATTATTAGGCTTTTAGTAGCGATGTTGTCAGATTGAATAATTCATGGTTTCTTCAACATAAGAATCAAGTGCAATATTAACCATAAAATTGCAAAAGATTTCCAAAATTTAAAAGGCCACAATATATATCTATAGACCTAATGTAGCAATTAAACTCCACAATTTAAAATATGTGCATTAAAATTAAGTTTTTCTTTATTGTTTACCTCATCATAGCCAAACAGCCATAGTCGTGGCGTCTGGTAATATTTATCGTAAGTGATGTAAAGGTCGTAAGTTCTGGTTTGCAAAATAACATCTTCACCTCCAGCATCGGTTTTAGTTTTACAGGCTTCCACTATTTTCCTTGTGTCTAAGGTAGCCTGGCAGTAAGGGAGAAAAATTTACAACAACTGAAATCAGTATGAATGTGACATTTTAGGAACTTTATTTTCCTACCCTATGTATTTCTTTCTCAAAAGCAGATATAACTTAAAACTCAAAATGTTATATGCTATAACCAATGTATACATATAGATAAAAATTTATTTGACAGATCAAGATATTAATAAAAACACTAATCCCCAAGTTTATTCATTAAAAATTAAGTAAAGAAAACACAATTTACAAACCTCATCCGTTTCCAACAATCCACTTTCTTCATATTCTGTTATAAAAAGCAACAAAAAGTTAATCAAATTCAAAATAATTTCCTAAACTAAATTATATATTATTTCAGAGTAGCAATGAAAAACTGGGTTTTTGGTTTTGTTTCTAACCAAAGATAATGAATAAATATAAGTGAGCTAATTCTATACATATTTCTAAAGCAGCAGATACTTTACCTGGCAGAGAGCCAGATCAGAGAAAGTTAGCATATACAGGCTTGGTCAGTGCTACAGTCTATTATCAACACCACTGGTGTAATAAAACTGTGAAGTCCTCTAAGACTCCATAGCATACACAAGGCGATTTATATAATTGCATAAAACACGCTCATTAAAGTCATCAGTCTCTTCTACGGCACTGAATCCAGTGCTAAAATCCCAGTTTTCATCTTAATTGACCTCCCTCAGCTTTTAAGACACTATTTTCAGAGCTTTCCTCCCACCTCACTAGCTTTTTCTTCACTATTGTAAATAACCCTGTGCTGGTTCCTCTTCATCATCTCAACCATTTAAAAAACAAAACCAAAACACAAAAACAACTCCACAATAATGAAGGGTTCAGTTTAAGGACCTTGTACTCTACCCTTTCCACACTTGCTCCCTTGATGATTTCACTAAGTCTCAATGATGTTAAATGCTGATGACTTCCAAATTTATTCCCTGACTCTAGACCTGGATACCTAATTGTTTAATTTATGGCTCCAATGACTAAGGGCATCACAAATATCCCATGTCCAAAACCAAGCTCCCAACTTCCCTCCACAGCTATTCAGATCCTAAAAGTTTCCCCATTTTAGTTAATGACATTGTTCCAGATAGGTCAAAAACCTTGGAGTCACACTTGATTATTCTCTCTCTCTCATGCCATATCCATTCCAACAGCAAATTCTCTTGCCCCTACCCTCAGTATGTCCAAAATTCTGTTTCTCATCGTTTCCAATGTTAACACTAGAGTCCAAGCTACCATCATGTTTTGCCTAGTTATCAAAATAGCCTCCTAACTACTATCTACCCTCTTCAGTCTATTCTCAACACTGCAGTCACTGTGGTTGTTGAAATGTTAAATCTCATGCCAAGTCACTCCTCTGCTTAGAAAAGCCCTCCAATGGCTTCTCATCTCACTTATGAGTTAAAGCCAGGGCCCTGCATGATCGGCCCCAAGGTTACCTCTCTGACTTTATGCCTTACTACTCTCCCCTCACTCCTCTCTGAACGCAGGGTTCTCCTCACAGTCCTTCATAAGCCACACATGCTGCTGCCTCAGAGCCTCTGCACTCCTCCCCAGATAGCCGAATGGCTTGTTCACTCGCTTCTACCAGGCTTTACTCAAACGGCATATTCTCAATGAGGCTTTTCTTGACAAATCTACTTAAAAACTACAGCACTCATCCCACCCCAAGCCTCCCTTTATCCTCCCTTTTCTCCCTCATACTTATGACCATTAATATGGTAAATGTTTTGCTTCTGTATTTTTCGTTTGTTTACCACTTTATCTCCTGCTCCTAAATATCTGATACATAGATACTGTACTGATCCATAAATATTTGCTGAATAATGAAGGAAATTAACTTACATGAGATACCATCAGCACTTTTAAGCAAAATTCCATACACGGAAATTATTTCTTTACTTCAAGATAAGTGTTAACAAACATACTAAAGGGCTGTCAGATATCTGAAGCAGTCCCACAGCTTACACTCTAAAAACAGTCCTTTACTCATAGGGTCCTCCCTACACCCCACCATAGCTTGGACAGCTGTATGCCATTCAGAGACAGATGGAATCCCGAAGAGTATTTGTGTAAGGTGATTCTGACAATCATGAGTCATCCAGGTGGAAATGAAACTAAACAAGAAGATACAAAGTTCAGGACAACTGGGTTGGACGTTCAGATATGAAAGTCTTGAGCATAGAGATGGTATCTGAGGTTGCTGCGAGCAATTCTGGTTACAAGTAATTCATTTACATTTCTTCAAAGAATGGGAGTTTACCAGGGAAACAAGAACAAGACTGACTAGAATTTCGGAAAAGATACAGTTAGGTTTCATGTGACCCAAAGTAATTTAGAAAATAACACTGAAAGGCTCCTCTGTTGCTTAGGCCATGCTGTCACCTCATCAACAAGCACCACGTGCCTTTACTAAGCTTCAACTCTACTTGCTACCATCTTCTATTTGTGCATGCTCCAAAACATCTCTTCCTCACAATAAATTCTATGTATTTTTGGATCCAGCCACCTTACAGTGTCCAAGATGCCTGCCCTCTGTATTGTTTCACATTCTCTTCCTTTTTCCAACTGCTCTCTCTCTATATATATACATGTATTAATATTTAAACTCTCATAGAGAATCTAATGTAATTTATATACCACTTTTCCTGCTGCACAAATTCCCATGCCAGACCTTGTTATGCTATTATAAAAGCCTAAAAAGTAGATAAAAATTGATCTTGGAGTGTAAAAAAAGAAAAAAAATGAAACCCTGTGAAACAGAAACATTTAATAGCTGGGCAGAAGTCAAAGAACTCCAGAACACCTAGAAGAAACAGTCAACAGTCAAGGCAGGAGGAGGAAAACCCAGTGTCATAAAAAACAAGGGGGACTTCCGGGCAAGATGGAGGTATAGGTAGATATACTGTGTCTCCTCCCACAACCAAAGGAAGGACAATAAATTTTAAAACAAAAAACAGCCAGAACTGACAGGAAAATCAAACTATACGTAACTCCATCAACCAAAGAGTTAAAGAATAAACATTCATTCAGATGAGTAGGAGGGGCAAACAGGGAGCAGGGGCGGAGAGGACTCGTGGCAAGGTGGTGGCTGGAGGACCAGGGCAGGCAGCAGCTGGCAAAGGAGGTGTCCCCGCATTTGCATGCAGATAAATGGGGAGGAACAACTGGGGAACAAGACAGACCATGCAACCCAGGGTCCCAGCGAGGGGAAATAAAGCCTCAAAACCTCTGACTGAAAAAACCTTGTGGGCGTTGAGGTGGCAGGAGAAACTCCCAGTCTCACATGAGAGTTCATTGGAGAGATCCACAGGGTCCTAGAATGTACACAAACCCAGTAACCTGGGAATCAGCACAGAAGGGCCCAATTTGCTTGTGGGTAGCAGGGGAAGTGACTGAAAGCCAGCAGAGAGCTGAGCAACCAGCACTGTTCCCTCTCAGACTCCTCCCGCACACACAAGGCCACATGTTGCCCTTCCCTGGTGAATACCTAAGGCTCCACCCCTTACTACTCATAAAAGAAGTACTGAGACAAAAAATGGCCCAAATGAAAGAACAGATCAAAGCTCCAGAAAAAAATACAACTAAGCAATGAAGAGATAGCCAACCTATCAGATGCACAGTTCAAAACACTGGTAATCAGGATGCTCCAGAAATGTTTGAGTATGGTTGCAAAACAGAGGAAAAAGTGAAATAAAGGAAAATGCACAGGGAACCAACAGTGACAAGAAGGAAACCAGGACTCAAGTCAACAGTTTGGACCAGAAGGAAGAAATAAACATTCAACCAGAACAAAATGAAGAAACAAGAATTCAAAACAATGAGGAGAGGCTTAGAAATCTCGGGGACAACTTTAAATGTTTCAACATCCAAATCACAGGGGTGCCAGAAGGAGAAGAGGAAGAGCAAGAAACCGAAAACTTATTTGAACAAATAATGAAGGAGAACTTCCCCAATCTGGCAAAGGAAATAGACTTCCAGGAGGTCCAGGAAGCTCAGAGAGTCCCAAAGAAGTTGGACCCAAGGAGAAACACACCAAGGCATGTCATAATTAAATTACTGAATATTAAAGAGAAGGAGAGAATCTTAAAAGCAGCAAGAGAAAAGGACACAGTTACCTACAAAGGAGTTCCCATAAGACTCTCAGCTGATTTCTGAAAACAAACCTTGCAGGTAAGAAGGGGCTGGAAAGAAGTGTGGGAATTCTTTCCACATGTGTGAAAACATGCAGTCCTGGGATTCACACATACAGAGCACGGCTCCGTGTGAGGAAAAATTATTCCCGTGTGGGCAAGCGTGAATCATGTCAGTGGAAAAAGAATTCTCTAATGGGAATTTGGCAAAAATGTATCTTAAGAAATTCTCTGCCTTGCTGAGTCTCTTCCCCAAAGCCAAGAAGCTTAAGTTAATGGATCCCTGCCTCAATGTTTTATGGTCCTGAGCGTTAACAGCCCTAGTTAGCTTACCCTCAATTTACTTGTCTCCTGTTTAATGTATTGCCCCAATCCTGTCTGCCACCGGACCTGATTTTACAACCTAATGCTCTGTACCCCAAATGTTTACCTTACTGAGTAAACCCACCGCTCAGCCATCCCCTTCTCATATATTCTCATGACCTCGCTGAAAACCCCTGATTCTGCATAAGTTCATGAATAATCAATCTAATGTAAATGTGTCCTAAAACTTCTAATAAAAAGCCCGGCTGAGCTACGCCCGGGGCCTTTCGAAGATGGAGCGAAAGACCCGTGGCAACCGGACTCTTTTCTCCAAGCGTGTCTCTGGGTAAGACTGATTCACGCGATTGGTTACGGTCCCCCACGGATTTTGCTGGTACAAAATCCCAGTGTCAAAGAAGTATTCGAAGTCATGAAAGGCAAGGACCTACACCCAAGATGACTCTATCCAGCAAAGCTCTCATTCAGAATGGAAGGGCAGATAAAGGGCTTCCCAGAGAAGGTCAAGTTAAAGGAGTTCATCATCACCAAACCCTTCTATGAAATGTTAAAGGGACTTATCTAAGAAAAAGATGATGATCAAAAATATGAACAGTAAAATGACTACAAACTCACAACTATCAACAACCAAACCTAAAAAAAACAAAACCGAAAACAAACTAAGCAAACAACTACAACAGAAACAGAATAACAGAAGTGGAGATCATGTGGAGGGTCATCAGTGGGGAGGTGCAGGGTGGGGAGTGGGGGAAAGGTAGAGGTAGTAAGAAGCATAAATGTGGGTACAAAATAGACAAGGGGGAGGTTAAGAATAGTATAGGAAATGTAGAACCCAAAGAACTTATATGTATGACCCATGGACATGAACTAAGGTGGGGGAATGCTGATGGAATGGGCACTGCGAGGTGGAGGACAATAAAGTGGAGAAAAATAGGACAACTGTAATAGCATAATCAATAAACTATATTTAAAAGAAAAAATAAAAACCATTTTCTTATGTAAAAAAAGGGAGAAAATGGCTAATAGAATCAAATAATACAGGGGAAAATGTATAATAAAGGCAGACTGAATTTAACAGAGAGGTTGCTCTGGTGACAGCAATTTTTTCATCTATTTTTAAATACCTGAGGTTTCACATGTATTAAAGATTATCATGCTAACAGAATATGAAACTTAGAATAGACCTCTATTTACTCTGTTCTGTTAGTACAGAGGGTTCTGATCTCTTGTAACAATGATTCATTAATGCAGTGATTCTCAGCTGGCAACCCTTGAAAGGCATTTCAGAGTATCAAGGAATATTGAGGGGATTCTGTGTAGTTCAAAAGGCCGCCTTAAAAGTCATTATTGTAAGGTTTTCACAGACAATGTTATCAAAAAAGAAAAAGAAAATACAAATGCATAACCAAACGCTGTTTGGCTCTGAAAGAGTTTAAAAGTTAGCTTTAAGAATCTATATCTCTTCTGGCCAAGATGGAGGCGTAGGTAGACACACTGTGCCTCCTCGCACAACCAAAAGAGGAAAAACAACAATTTAAAATAAAAAAACAACCAGAACTGACAGAAAATCGAACTGTATGGAAGTCCAACAACCAAGAGTTAAAGAAGACACGTTCATCCAGACCAGTAAGCAGGGCAGAGGTGGGTAGAGAACGTGCAGTGAGATGGCAGTTTGTGGAGTGGTGCCAGCAATGCTGCCCCGAGAGACCCATTGTGGGTGCACTTGGCGAAACCCATGGCTGGCCAACCCTGACAGTCCCTCATATGTGTGCAGAAAAACTGAGAGAAAAAGCTGGGGAGTGGAGCAGACCACGAATCCCAACATCATGGGAAATAAAGCCTCAAACCATGATTGAAAACACCTGTGGGGGTTGAGGAGGCAGCAGGAGGAAGTCCCAGCCTCACAGGGGAGTTCATTGGAGAGACCCACAGAGACTTAGAACTACACAAGCCCACCCACCCGGGAATCAGCACAGAAGGGCCCAATTTGCTTGTGGGTAGTATTGGAAGTGACTAAAAGTCGGCAGAGAGTGGAGCAAGTGCCATTGTTCCCTCTCAGGCCCTGCCCCCACAGGCAGCATCACAACACAGTGACGTGGTTATCCCGCCCTGGTGAACACCTAAAGCTCCACCCCTTAAAGTAACAGGCGCACAGAGAAAGAGAAGGATGGCCCAAATGAAAGAACAGATCGAAACTCCAGAAAAAATACAACTAAGCCACAAAGAGATAGCCAACCTATCAGATGCACAGTTCAAAACACTGGTAATCAGGATGCTCACAGGATTGGTTGAATTTGGTCGCAAATTAGATGAAAACATGAAGACTACACTGAGAGAAATAAGGGGAAATGTACAGGGAACCAATAGTGATGGGAAGGAAACTGGGACTCAAATCAACGGAGTGGACCAGAAGGGAGAAAAAAAACATTCAACCAGAAAAGAGTGAAGAAACAAGAATTCAAAAAACTGAGGAAAGGCTTAGGAACCTCTAGGACATCTTTAAATGTCCCAACATCCAAGTCACAGGGGTGCCAGAAGAAGCAGAGAAAGACCAAGGGACTGGAAACTTATTTGAACAATCTGGCAAAGGAAATAGACTTCCAGGAAGTCCAGGAAGCTCAAAGAGTCCCAAAGAAGTTGGACCCAAAAAGGAACACACCAAGGCACATCATAATTACATTACCCAAGATTAAAAGTAAGGAGAGAATCTTAGAAGCAGTAAGAGAAAAAAGGACAGTTACATACAAAGGAATTCCCGTAAGACTGTCAGCTGATTTCTCAAAAGAGACCTTTCAGGCAAGAAGGAGCTGGAAAGAAGTATACCAAGTCACAAAAGGCAAGAATCTATATCCAAGAATACTCTATCCAGCAAAATTTTCATTTAGAATGGAAGGACAGATAAAGTGCTTCTCAGATAAGGTCAAGTTCAAGGAGTTCACCATCACCCAGCCTTTATTATATGAAATGTTAAAGGGATTTATACAAGACATGGAGGGATATCAACAGGGGAGGGGGAGAGAGGGAGAAAAGGTACAGGGAATAAGTAGCATAAACGGTAGGTAGAAAACAGACAGGGGGAGATTAAGGATAGTATAGGAAATGTAGAAGCCAAAGAACTTATGTGTATGACCCATGGACAAAAACTAAAGGGCAGGGAATGGGGGTGGGGTGCAGTGGAGGGGAATAAAGGGGGGAAAACGGGACAACTGTAATAGCATAATTAATAAAATATATTAAAAAAAGAAAAAAAAAGAGTCCACATCTTACAGCAATACCCAGTATTAAAGATTTAAGACTAATATTTATCCCCGCAGAAATAATGCTATCAAGGCTATACTCTAGGTAATGTAGAAGATTCCAAGATCAAAGTAAGTTCTACACTGATTGAAGTTAAACTAAACAAAATCTCTCTGGGCTATTAAATTTTAAAATTTAACATGAATTACAAATATTCCCAAATCAATATTCTAGTGTGATTAAAGCAAATCTGGAACACAGATACCTTCCATATCTGCAGCTTCTCCTTCCTCTTCCTCTTCCTCCTCTTCACATAATGCTGAACGATCTTGGAGTTTTATACTGTCCTTTGAAATCAATTATATTTAAAGTCACTTAAATATGTTCGTTATTTCAAATACTGAACATCCACATGCCAGCAAAGTTCTAACTAGTGAAAAAGGGGTGCTAATAGAGTCCTTATGCTCAAGAAACTCCTACGCCAGTGAGATGACAAACCCCAAAAACAATCACTACAAGTGCTGTGACTGAAAAATATAAAAAGTTGCTCTGGTCAGAGCATGGTCCCAAAATGCCAAGGTTGCAGGTTCAATCCCCTGTCAGGGCACATACAAGAAACAACCAATGAATGCATAAATAAGTGGAACACCAAATCAAATCGATTTTCTTTCTCTTTCCTCCCCCCTCCCTTCCTCCGTCTCCACCTCCTTCCCTCCCTCTCCCTTCCTGCCTCTCTAAAATTAATCAATTAAAAAAAGACAAATATAAAAAGCATTATAGAAACACCAATAGTCATCTAAGCTAACCGTTTAAAAATAGTAACCAATGAAACAGTATTTTTAGTTAACCAATTCATTGATATTAAAAAATCAGTTAAAAGTTATATTAACTTGAACACACAATTTAAGACAAAAAGGTATATATTTATAAATCGCAATATACTTACATGTTAAATGTATCATTATAAATCAAACAATATATCCTAATTTATTTTTATTTTTTTTTAAGATTTTATTTATTTATTTTCAGAGAGAGGAGAAGGGAGGGAGAAAGAACAATGTATGGTTGCCTCTCACATGGCCCTCACTGGGGACCTGGCCCGCAACCCAGGCATGTGCCCCGACTGGGAATCGAACCAGGACCCTCTGGTTCCCAGCCCGCACTCAATCCACTGAGCTACACCAGTAGGGCCTAATTTATTAATATACTGGCTGAATTAAGAAATTACAATTCCTACAACACATAAGATTTCAGTTCAATTTCTTAACTATATTAGTACTAGAATGAAAAAAATGCTAACCAAAGACAAGTTTAATTATTAATATACTTATCATTTCCACAAAATATTTTAAAAATCTGAATGAAGTCAATGTAATAAGTCAAAAATTACATACCTAGTTTCACCTAATTTACAATTGACGATTTTAATTAGGGATAATTTTACCTATCACTAGAAACTTAAATGATATGTGCCACTATTACACCAAAAATATAAAGCAATAGAAGAAAGTATCTGGGTAATTGTTCAGTAAGTCAGTATCTGACAAACTGATCATTAAGGGAAATTCTAATCACACTGGATGTTCATACTTGATATAGTAAAATACAGTGGAAACTGACAACAAAGATTAATACTTGGGGTCTCGATGGCAAGTATTCTAGGCACTAAATGATAAAAAATAATGTAAGTTTTATATTAAATAGGAAATGACAGGAAAGATACATTCTAGTTGCAAATTATTTTAAGTATTCATCCTTCAGCAGGACATAACAATGTTAAATGGGATACCAAGGACCATATTAACCACTATTGCATTTATTAAAAATTCTTAAAAGAATTCCCCTAAACCTATCAAAATAATGTTATCTAAACTACTCTACCATTTACCATTCCCCAAACCTGAAGCATATAACTAAAGGCTGCAGTAAACAAGATCTTTTGAAGCAGCAAAGCCATTTGTTTAATTTCTCCTTAGTCATTCAAATTCTCCAAAAAGTTGAATTTCAAAAGGATAGTCAGACTGATGAACTGCATTTAAGCAAGCATAAAGTGAATTTCTAACAAGTATAAAATTGTACACTGGGAAAAAAATAACTTGTTTTAGTTTCTAACATTGTCTGTTAAGCCCAATTACGAATCCCAAAAGATCCAAATAACAAAAACAAGGAAGAGTATCTTAAACTTGTAATTGTTGTGATTGAATGTTTCATAAAGAAAAAAGAAACATAATTATTCTCTAAGAGACTTGACTATTAACAAAATAATTAAGAAAAGATATGTGTAAAGACATTTTGTATTATTTTTCCACATCATTTCAAAAAAACTATGTAAAAATATAAAGACAAGTACAATCATTCTCTTTAGAAATGAAAAGCTGGTATAGTCTGAATTAACTGAAAACTTTCAAGTGGGAAAATTCCACCCAATTATGTATTTTACCCTCCCCCCAAATCATACAATACAACCTAACTAATTTATTTTCCACTCATGATTCAAAATGTCATGATTCTAAATGATGCTGAAATTTACCTTTAAGTTTTCAAAAAAAACCCCAAACCCCCCAAAACTTCATACTAGCAGTAAATTAAGAAATAAGATGTAATGAGTAAATTGCTTAAGAAAATGTTTAAACTACAAAATTTTAACTATTCATTACCATCTAGTAGATTTTATCAGTTACAATCTCAAAAAATGTTTTTAACCTATGACAGATGAAGGAAAAGAAGAGAAGCACTGAGAAACAGAGTGTTTTAATATGTTGATATACAAAAATGAGAGGGGAAAAAAGCTAGAATACAAAAGAGCTTGATAACAGATAATCGGTTTGAGTAAGAATAATATGAGTAATCTTAAAATATATATATATATATATATGGAAATAACTAGGTCATTGAATTTGGAAACATATCCAATAAACCAGTACCTTGCTTTCCAGTGTGATCTCCTTAACTGCTTCGGTTATTCCTGTAACACCTGTTTAAAATTATGCAAAAAAGAATAACTTGAAGTTGTAAACATTCTCCTGATTCAAGTAATATAAAAACACTTAAATATACCTAAATTCTCACATCTCAGAAACGAGGAGGCAATGTTAGCAGCATTTTTACAAATGAACTCTAATAGGAATAAATAATCCCAAAGGTAGTTCTCAAATTAAATACCAATTCAATATTTTACCATGAATTATACTATTCTATCATTCGTCATTTACTTTCCTTCATTTACTTTCCTTGTGAGTTTCTATCAAAATACATATTCTCTAAATAAACAGATTAAGAAACTATAGGAGTCATATTTACATTCTATTTAAACTTTCATCAAAATATTCTCAATAAGGTATTAGTTATATTAATATGCCACTTGCTTCAGAAATCTAGGACATCCAGAGGTACTAATATCATATCACATTTATGTGGGGCTATTTTACTGTTTCCACATCTTATTTAATCCTCACAAATACTATCTGTGAGGCAGTTAGGTAATACTTTCTCCCTACAAAAAAATAAAGTCTCCTGAGAAGTAAAATATCTTGAGAGTCATAGCCAGTCTTGTGAGATACGGAGATTCAAATCCACATGTTCCGACTATCGGTTCAATGCTCTAACCACCGCCTAAGCAACTGCCTGAGAACTTACATCTCAATGCAGGTGGCATTATGCATACAGCAGCACAACGAATCAGCTGGACAGTATTTCTAATTCAAAATATATGTCAGTGTTGGGATGAAAATACTACAGAAAACAACCCTACATACAAAATATTCATTGCTCCTTTGTTAATCTTCCAAAATCTTGATATATCTGTTCAGTATGTCAAAACACAAATGAAAAATGCCACAATTCACAACTCTAGCATAAAGCTTTTACTTCATAGTAATTTTTCTAAAAATTACTATGTGATAAGTATGATTACTTCATAACATTAAAAACCAAATCTTAACATACTGTATTGGTATTATAAAACAATTCACTGAATCCACTACATAGAAACAAAGAAAATAAACCTCTTCAATCTGTCTAAATATGCATTAAACCAGACTCTTCTAAAAGTAATACACACTGGCAAAAAAAAAAAAAAAAAGACAGATGGAAAGTTTAAATGACTCTAATGAGGATAATACTATCAAGGGCTATGATGATTAATTTTACATCAACTTGGGTAGGTTACTCTTTCTAGATATTTGGTCAAACACTAATCTAGATGTTGCTGTGCAGGTATTTTTTAGATGTTATTAACATTTACGTCCAGTATACTCTGAATAAAACAGACTACTGTCCATCATGTGGGTGAGTCTCACCCAGTGAAGGCCTTAAGAGAAAAAGACTTGAGGTCCTTAGAGAGAAGGAAATCTGCCTTTAGAAGACAGCTGCAGCAATCAACCCTTACCTCGGCCTTCAGCCTGCTGGCAAGCCTGCCCTGTAAACTTCAGAGTTCCCAAGATCCCACAATCACATGAGCCAATTCCTCAAAATAAATCTATCTATACCTATATCTATATCTGCAATCTATTATCACTATATCCTCATTCTGTTAATTACATTTCTCTGGAGAACCATGACTAATACAAGGGCTAAAAGAAATCAAAGGAATCTGAAAGGAATAAAGCAGAGATGAAGCAAAAACGCCCCCAAAAACCTGAGGTGACAAGGAACCAGGCATGTGACCTTGTGAGACAGTAGAAATACTGTTTTAATTAAATCATGATAGAATTTAAACCTGAAATTCTAAGGTTATCCCCCATAAGCATTAGTTATAATTTATTATGTATATCAAATTAACTGTAGTAGAATACTAAGTTGTTTTCCACACATGAAAATGTTATTTGTCCCCATTAGCAGGGCAGCCATTTATTTTAGTTGTCAATTTTCTGTAATAGATCTTTGTCAATCTTATCATACTGACACCTACTTATCTGTATAATGAATGCTTTTCTAAATATGCACCTGAATTCTGGGATAGTAATTGTAGAATAAAATACAACTGGACAACAGAGTAACTCATTAACTTTACATCAGAAACCTAGTATAATCAATGGCTCTAGTCATTCAACAGACAATTTCCTACAGATGTGCTGCTCAAACTTCTAGTCATGGGAAAACTAAAGCAGAATAGCCAAATTATTTTGGAAATAATGGAAAATAAAAAAGTCAGGGAAAAGAGGATGATTTTTTTAAATTAGTGTAAAAAATTATTCAATCTGCTATTTTCTTTAGGCCTTGACATAACACTGAACTCATTAAGAATAACAAGTGAGTTTCCCATCAAGGAGACCAAGTCCTGAATCTGTACCTATTATCACCATAAACAAACAGATGGCAGCCAGTGTCCTTATCCAGAGTAGAGGAAAAACTGACATAACAAGGTACTTCTTCCTGGGCAAATTACTTAGCCTGTGTGTACTGTAGTAGCTCTCAGTTAATGGCAGAGATTTTGCCCCTCTTGGAATATTTGGCAATGCCTGAAGGTATTTTTGGTTGTCACAACTGGCAGAATGGACTGACATCTAGTGGGTAGAGACTCATAGACACTGCTAAACATTCTGCATTGTACAGAAAATGCTATAACAAAGAATTACCCAGCCCAAAATGTTAATAGTGCTAAAGTTGAGAAACTCATTTCTACCACTACTTTTGATAAATCTCCTACTTTCTATGGCTTAGAGGAAGAAAACTTATTTTCAGTATCCTAGATTTAAACTCAAAACATACTTATTCATTAAAACTAAGTCATAAATTGTAGTCAACTATAGCAGCACAAAATAATATGCATTTACATAGTTAATATAAAACATAGTGGCAAAGTAAGTTTTTAGGACTTGGAATTTAAAAAAATCATATTCAGAGGTCCAACTAACTTATGCAAATATACCCTTATGACTGGCTTAAATTTAGTTAAATCCTTTAACAAAAATTTGTTGAACAACTTCTTATCAGATACAATGTAGATACTGAGGATTCAACAATGAACCTCTACCTTTATAGTTCTTACAAACCTCTTAGTAGTCATTTGATAAATAATTATTAAGTAACTTCAAATGCCAGGTCTTTGAGTAAAGCAAATATGAGTCGAGTATGGTTCCTGTCCTAAAGCTCATCATCTAACAATTGAATGCCATAACAATAGGGGATTCAAAGCAAAATAGTATGCATATTCAGTATTTCTATATTTTATTTTATTTTTTATTTTTTATTTTTTTAAAGATTTTATTTATTTATTTTCAGAGAGAGGAGAAGGGAGGGAGAAAGAGCAATGTATGGTTGCCTCTCACATGGCCTTCATTGGGGACCTGGCCTGCAACCCAGGCATGTGCTCCGACTGGGAATCAAACCGGGACCCTCTGGTTCCCAGCCCGCGCGCAATCCACTGAGCTACACCAGCCGGGCTGCATATTCAGTATTTCTAATTGGCTTTCTTCCTGTCCTTAGACATAAAGAAAATGACATGCATATTTTCAAACTGCTACTGAAGTAGCAGTACTATCGAAATATGGTGTACTCCAAGAGTGTTTTTTTCCAATTTGTCCTCCTGCTTCTTTTCTGGTAAGTCTACTGTGTCTTATGATGCCTTTTTGTTTTGTTTTAAATCAAAGCTGTTATAAAAGATTATAAAATAGTTTAAAACAACTTAAACCAAATATATGCCATTCTATTCTCCTCTTACCTGTGTTATGATAAGTATCTACCCATCCTCCATCACCATCATCTTCTTCAATGATAGCTTCCAACTCATCTGAATATTCCATTTGCTTGCACCGCTTGTAGCATGGTACTATGAAAAATGGCAAATAGAGTTAGCAACAAATAATCTGCTTCCTATAAATCCATTAAGAAGAGAAAGTTTGTATCATAAAATGTATTTTTACCACCAAAATATTAGTGAATATTAGTTCACTTCTAACAAAAATGATTAATTGAAGAGTTACACGCAGCCCATAGACACAATTAGACTACATTTATCTTTCCCTAAATAGCTTATTTTTATTTATTTATTTAAATTGTATTTTTAAAAAGATTTTATTTATTTATTTTAGACAGAGGGGAAGGGAGAGAGGGAAATATCTTGTGTGGTTGCTTTTTGTGCGCCCCCTACTGGGGACCTGGCCTGGCCCGCAACCAGGGGCCAGGCATGGACCCTGACTGGGAATAGAATTAGCGATCCTTTGGTTTGCAGGCCGGCACTCAATCCACTGAGCCACACCAGCCAGGGCGGAGTGTTCTATATATTCTTTACACCCTGATGGTCTGTGAAAACTGCAAGCTGAAGCAAGTTATGACATTGTTCAACTTCAGGCTAATGAATAATACCTTATTTTAATAGCTTTACTCTCAGAATATGGAGGCACCACCTGTTATTCTCAGAGGTGGTAGAGACCTCTAGCTATTCATAATGAATAAACCAGTGTAAAATCCACTGCTAAATTTTATTCTATTGCAAGATATTGGTATCAGGTTTTTCATATAGCAAATGTGTCAATTAACAGGTATTATTATTCATACAAGCCTAAAATTGAACAATTATAGTGTAAAAACATTATGATATATGGTCAACAAATTGCTATGAATACCCTAATTTTTTAAAACAAGCAGGCTATTAATGATTTATATTAACAAAAAAAATACACTGTAGGAAGAAGAAATAGATATTTTGTGTATATGTTCCTTTTCCTATAATGCATAAATTAGAATGGAAATCAACATATTGTTACATGATTAGATAGGGACTGTAATTTTTTTGTGCTGTTTTCAAATTAACTTCATAAATAAAATGTTCTGTGTCAAAAACATTTTTAAACCTACTGACAATTTTTCAATGACATATGGATAATAAAATCTTTAGCTCTGAGCTTTTAGATGTCAAAGTTAGTGCCAATTTCATTTTCCATGAAAAATTTAAATCTCAAGAAGATGAAAATCAAATGGCTAAAAAGATCATAAGTCAACTTAAAAAAAATCCTATTAGAAGAAGTCCAAGTCTGCTTCGGGACCCCTTTCCAACGTATCTTAAAGCTAGACATTTCTGGCATAAAGAAATAACAAAAAGAAAGGAGATGAATATCAAGTAAGAAAATAAAACACCTTCGCAATAGAAAACCCAGAACTTCATTAAATTTCCAAATTTGTCTGAAAGCAGCTATAAAGTACAGCTTTACGCAATAATTAAGATCAGTAAGTGCTAAGGTTTGTTTTTGTTTTTTTTTTTTTAAGAAAATATGTAATTCTTTGTGCAAAACTGACTAATATACGCAACATAATTCTTACCATTTTTGGTGACCAAAAATTGTTTGCCTGTTGGAAGGTATGCTTTCACTTTCAATTCTTCCCCTGTAGCCCTTTAAAAGAGTGAAAAGCACCAAAATACAAAAAAAAAAAAAAAAAAATTTTTTAAGACAAAGACAAAACATATTAAAATCTCAAAACTGCACAATCCACAACCCTGAACTGTTTTAGGACTGGTTTGGGAAGGATGCCATTAAGTGATATATTTCAGGGAATCAAAGAACAAAGCAATATTGTAAGTGAAATATACTAAGAGATGCAGACAGACCTAAGAGAATTTGGATTAGTATTAGACAAAAAATATAGAATAATACAGAGTGACTATATATCTGGCTCTAAACAAAAAGAAAACACTGTTCTTTAGTGAGTACAATCTCATTTAGATTTTTAATCCAAAAGTACTCCTCATCTTGAGACCAAGAGGCTGAAAAATAGCTGCATGACATTACATAACAAAGTAGGTGTTAGCAAGATCTCTGTTCCTACCACTCTTAAATTGGAACTAAAATATAAAAAAGGATGCTTTGAAACACAAGATGGTAACATTGAGAATAAATGAAAACAAACAAAAAAAACAGTGAGTGCTTTTTAAGTATAGGATTTAGATCTCTAACATGTATTATTTTTATTTAATCTTCGGAACTCTAAGAGGTGGGTAACATTAATATCCCCTTTTTTATAGGTAAATAAATGAGATTAAAAAAGATTGCCCACAGTCAAACCAGAGGTGGAAGAGCCAGGATTATGCCAAGTGAGTCCAGGGCCCCTGCTTTTAAACATGACTCCCTCTGATTTTTCAATGCTACTTTGGAACACCTCATTAATAATTTGTTCAAAGAATCTTCTGTGGGTCACCTACTGGAATTGGCCAGGGCTGGGGTGGAATATGATGTCTGTCTCAAACACATGAACAGCTGGAGTCCTACTGCCTTCTCAAGGTTCAGTCTAAAGTTCAAATCCTCTATTTGAGCACAAAATAAAGCCAGGTAGTCTTCTAGATGTCCTCGGACCTTTCCCAAATATCAAATTCAACAATGTCATGGCAATGCCTGAAGTTCTGAGGGAAGAAGATATAATAAGGTCCTGGTGGCATGTGTAGACATGAAAGTATAGCATGGAAATATTGTTTCAAGCACTGATTTAAAATGAATTGTTCCTTTGGTCTCAGGGGTTTAGCCAGAAGTGTAGACATTGGAGTGAGCTCTCAGTTACAATGAAATTATTTCAACCACCACAATTCATAAAGCAGAACCATAAACTACCACGTGCTAAAAGATCCGGTCCATATATATAATCCCTATAACAATACTACATATTGTATATATAAATTAGATAATTAAGGACTACGATAAATAAATCTGAAAAAGAGAATGTGTATCATATTGAAGAAAATCCTAAATTAGTTTACAAAATGAATATTATTTTAAATTTTATATACCTATTTGACTCAATAGGTATATTTAAGTCAAATAGGTGTATTTGACCAGACCTACCTAAATATAGTTTTAACTTAATGTGGATGGAGGAAAAAAAAATTAACCACTCTTACTAAATCAGATAGTTTCTTGACATTAAGTCAGTTTTAAATAAGGAACAAAAATAAGTGTAGGAAAGACAAGGACATAAAAATAAATCTGACATTTGGCCTTGATACATAAGAAACAATGGTCTGAAAGATAAAGAACAATTGATAATTAACAGTAAAAACTGTTTTTGGATATTTGTTAAAAATAAAAATTAAGGAGAAAAGGCCACAGATGAGAGCTCCAACTTTGGTTTAAAATATTTTGATTCTTTAAGCTCTTTAGATATTAAGGAAAACATTATCAATTAGAGCCTGGTTAATTCTAGAAACCCTGCTCCCAATCAAAACTGGGCCTTTCAACTATAATTTAAAAACTGTCATTGGGGGAAATAAAGAATATAATAAGTTGAACAACTTACATCCAAACAAGATGATAATTCCAAAAAGTTCTAGAACAATTAAAATAGTTCTGCCAGTACTGGGATCACTTTTTCAGGCAATGTCTGGTATACTTAGAAGTAATAAAACTGCACTCTTTTTTATAACATTCTGTTATTATTTAGAATATTTTAAACATATAATGAGATCAGCTAAGTTGCTTAAATTACTTTTATAATTAAAAGAAAAATTAATAAAACTTTTTTTAAGTCTATTACTGGCAGATTTCCCATGAAGACCTTAAGAAAAAAAAAGTTATCATGAAACCTTAAACTTTTGAGCTTATTCCTAAAAAGCGAGCATACCTTTGAATTTTAATAAAAGGTTTTACAGTTAAAGAACATAAGATTCTGCAAAATCTCTGCATTAATTAACATTATAAAAATATTCAGTAAATAACCTGTTAATTTAAAAAATGAGCTGATCAAACTTGTAATCTCTTGAATACTGTTTATAAAAGACATTTCCTTATATAAAGGAATACTAGTAAAGGAAGTAAAGGCATTTATCTCAAAAATGCCCATCTTTTGAATCATCAGAGCAAAAGACAAAACAGGTGTAACACCCAATTTTTCTTCCTTTATTTTTACTTTGAATATCACTGGGAAACTGCTTAATAGAAAAATCTACTAAAGACGATTAGATTGGTCATTCTAATTTGTATGCCCTAACCTATTTTTCAAACTGCCATAATTACAAAGTCATACCTTTTACTAATTTTCTATACTTCACCCAAGATTACTTACCATTGCCATGTTGGACAGTGGTGAACTAAGTGATCTCCAGCTGCCACAAACTATTAAGGATTTAGAAGGAATATGAAAAGGTAGAAAGAAAAATTGAACATTACTGAATGTAAGGTAGCAAAAAAACCCAAAGTGATCATCTTGTGTACCCTGATACCCAATAATCAGGTTAAATGCAAACAGTACCAAGTCTTCTCTACCAGCCTGAAGATTTTTGATTATTATTAAAATTGCAAAATTTTTAACATCCATAGAAGTTTAAATTAATTTTAGAAGAAAAACATTAAATGCTATTTTTAATTCAATTTTTATCATTGGATTAAATATCAAAGGCATACATATACATCCTGAAATGTATAAAGTTGACATTACAGGATTTAAGATGTCAAAAATCATTCCATGGATAAATAAAATGTAGACAGATTCCTGCTAGTGGCTGAAAACTCAAGAACTTTGGAAAAAATTACTAAATAGCTACATGGCTGATGTAAGAATAGTTTATTACATTTCTTCCTTTTTAAAAAAAATTAGGTAACAGCCAATTTTGAAAGTTTTTTCACACTCTTAAAGAAATATTCACAAGAGTGAGAAATGTAGGGCCAAACAATGGAAAAAGGTTAGAAGCTTCTGGATTGACTTGGACAAAAAGCTTTTGGATTGCAAGACAAAAAAAGAAATTGAATGCTCCAACCACCTCGCCAGGTGGCTGAGGTGGCTGGAGCATGGTCATGCACACCAAAAGGTTGTGGGTTTGATTCCCAGTCAGGGCACCTACGAGAGGCAACCAATCAATGTTTCTCTCACACACAGATGTTTCTCTCCCTCCCTCCCCCCTTCCCTCCCCTCCCCTCCCTTCCTCTCTCTAATATCAATAAATATATCCTCAGGTGAGGATTTTTTAAAAAAATAACTGCACCTTCTAACAAACCTTGGACTTTGTGAGCAGATTGAACATTATATACATTTTTGTTTATTGGGTTTTAGCCCCTAAAATAAAAAACAGACTCAGGAAGAAATAGTTTAACTTTCTGAGAATTTCCAATGTATAATACATGAACATGAACTGATCTTACTGCAAGACAGAAATCCCACTTATTCTTGAGCAGAAAAATGTCTGTTAAGCATAACTGTAGTGTCCCAACTCAAGCAATAGAACACATACTTTCCCAATTACTATTTCACAACAGCTCTAACTTAAAATCACGTGTTGTTCATGGGTTTATTACACAGCAAAAAAATTACGATGTGTTTAACTCTCTAATGTCTAAGAAAAGCCCATCTACATGTAAAACCCTACTTTACTTTGAGAGAGTAATGCTCTATAAAATAAGACTCTGAGAGTAATTTTCCAAAAAAACATTAAACAAAATTTAGCAGTGTATTCTCAACAGGAAATGTTTCTGTTCTTTTATTTCAAGAATCTTTTTTACTATTCAAACTGGTCACGCAAAGACAAAAACCCAAATTAAAACAATACTCTTACCCCCAGGTTTTAAGCATTTTGGCTCATTGTGACCAGATGCTGCAATTAACTCTGTGGCTACCAGGAACTAATTTATCACCACCAAAGAGTATCAATTTAACAAAATGAAAGCAAAACAATAAAAAATTTAAGAAACTTTTTTAACGATAGTGCCTTGATGTCACAAGACTCTAATATTATATTCCATGGTACCTCTAGTGGCATCTATTTAAAAAATAAAAACACTAGAAGATAAGGAAAACTATAAAAGAACATAAAATTGTACCGATAGTTAATACATATGTACATTTGTTCTCACCAGCAATGGCCATTATAACATTCTTCATAATGTCCAAGTAAAATAAAATGTAAAACAAAAGCTCAAATTTCTAAATTTTTAGTATTTTTGCAGTAGCTTTCTCTTAGCAATTAAATATTATATAATAATGAATAACTCCAACAAGATAGAATCAATATTAACATTTCAGTGAGCAACTTTATTTCTGAAGCTACGCTCTATTTCTAGTATTCAATGAAGTCATACACATGTTATACATTTAGTCAGTATTCTTAGTCAGACAATACCATACTGGATAATGCCTGACACCCTTTTTAAGCACAAGACTTTCACACCTTTCAATGAACACAGAAAAAGATATATGAAGGCTGACAGCCAGAAGCCTAGAAACAGTAAAACAAAAAATTCAGTATAGCATTTATTTAAAGCAAATTATGTCTTCTCATTTTCCTCTAGACTAATTCTAATCTAACTCAATCCTGTCATTGTGCTCTATACCAGCAGTACTCAAACTTTTTGGCACCAGGGACTGATTTTGTGGAAGACAAATTTTCCATGGACCAGGGGCAGGGGAGTGAGTCTTTATAGCCTGCTACCAGATGCAGCTTAATTGTCACTTGCCACTCATTGATAGGGTTTTGATAAAAGTCTGTAAGCAATTGATTTATTATGGTTTCTGTGCAATCACACCTCTCTGCTAATGATAATGTGTAGTCGCAGCCACTCCCCAGCACTAGCATCACCGCCTCAGCTCCACCTCAGATCATCAGGCACTAGATTCTCATAAGGCACTAGATTCTCATAAGGCACAGGTGGCAAACACAAGGCCCACAGGCTGAATCCAGCCCTCCACTTTGTTTTATCCAGCCCGGCGCCTTATTTCTACCACGTAGCAGCGCCAAGCTCTCCCTTAACTGTTAAGGGTAGTTACATTTATACAGTCCTAAAATTATATTCAGCCCTTTGAAGGCAACCACGAGGCTGATGGTGAAAATAAGTTTGATGTCCGTCGTAAGGAGTGTGCAACCTAGATCCCTCACATGCACAGTTCATGGTAGGGTTTGTGCTCCTATGAGAATCTAATGCCACCACTGATCGGACAGGAGGCAGAGCTCAGGTGGTAATTAATGGGAGCACCTGTAAATACAGATGAAACTGCTTGCTCTCTGGCTGCTCACCTCCTGCTGTCCCACCTGGTTTCTATCCCCTGCTCTATACCAATCCAGCATTATGTGGTTGGGATCCAGCTGCGCTAGTTATACCTTGCATTTTTTTAAAAAAGGGGGAAAATTTAAAACCTATTTCATGATACAATGAACAATATTCAATTTAGAATTAGTAACTGTTTTAACAAGCTTAATTCTATCCAATGACCACAGATATGGATCTCTAACTCCATCTATTTACTAGTTAGTCATATTCAAGTATCGGAGATAAAAACCAAAGAGCCCAAAAGAACAGCATACTTTCATCTCTGCTCTTGACTTCAGATACTTAGTTTCAAGAGCCATGTCTACATCATACCTTCCTTGTTCAACAAGAACATTAAGATTCTCAAGATCAAAATTTAGTTTTATTTGGCATTCAAGGTATTAAACTATGATGCCTAAGACAGAACGGGTCTTTCAGAGAATGTCTAGCCAAAATCCCTCATTTTACAAATGAGGAAGCATGAGGCCTGTGCCTAGTTAGCTTAATTAATTTGCCTGAGTCAGAATAGGAGAAATAAGAGAAATGGGTATAGCAGGCAGATCTCCTAGGTTCTTTCCATACCACAATGTGTCTTTGCTAAAAGTAAAGACAATTTTATTTTATTTTTTAAAGATTTATTTATGTATTTTTAAAGAGAGGGGAAGAGAGGGAGAAAAAGAGGGAGAGAAACATTAATGAGTAAGATAAACATCAACTGCTTGCCTCTCACACGCACCCCGACCAGGGACCGAGTCCACAACCCAGGCATGTGCCATAGAAATGGCAACTTTTCGCTTTGTGGGATGACGCCCAACCAACAGAGCCACACTGGTCAGGGCATAAAAACAATTTTAGATAAAAGATCAGTTCAGCACATCATTCTTAGAACTCACACGGATTTGGCACTGAAGTAATTCCATCACAATTAAAAACTGAAAGGTCAGTTAATTCTCGGCTTGAGGTCCCGGAATTTACAGCACAAGCAGATCATACAAGGCTCATTTCAAAAAGTTTCTTTCAAAACCATGAGTAAAGTTCTACTGCCAATGAGTGGTACTTCTAAAGAAGAGTTAAAGGTAAAGCTTAAATTCTTTGCAATTTTTTAATACTAAAAAGTAAGTCTGATGCAACCATAACTGTTCATAAAACTGGAGTCTAAAAGAACTTTTAGACCATTTTCTCTTAGCATGACAAAATAACTGCCTAAAGGAAAGAGAACACTTATATTGTATAGATTTGGTGAGCAAGTAAAATGACTCCTTAAAACATTATTCTACATTAAAAGTTCAATAAAACTCAACAGGCCTATAAACAGCCATTAGTTTCAGCATTAAGCACATTCAACATTACTTTGTTGGGAGGAGTAAGTGAAAAAATCGTGAGGAAAAAATCCATGTTAAATATGCAGAAATAAAATACACTAAATACTCAGAAAAATCTTAACATCCAAGCAGTGAACCAGTTTCCAAATGGAGAGCTATGAAAACTTATGTTTGGCTAGACCAAGGCAAGACGTCAAAGACCGCAGAGTCCACCGCTCAATTTAACACAAACATGACTGAAGGGTAAGTGGCCATAGGAATCTTTTCCGTTCCGTCTCCCACCCTCACTGCTACATAAAGAGGAACTACAGAGAAATATGAGAAGTGGCAAATCAAGAGGGAAGTTACATGTTCTATTCTATGGGAAGTAGAAATCCCTATAAAATTGTTAATATGGTTAACAGAATCTACTTTGACCCAACTCTAAAGTGAAAATTTTTTTACATAACAAAAAAGCCACCCAGTTTAATATAAATGTAAAATATAATTGCTTCAGAATATCTTCAACACTCACCTCTTCTGGGGTGATAACACCTGTTTCCTTAAACTTTGATTCCTAAAGAGATAAAAAATAACATTATTACACTACTTTCACTTTCAATTGAAAAATTTTTGTGGGCAACTATTTGCCTGACACCCTCCTAGGCAATGGAGACTATACCAAAAAACAACAACAACAACAAAAAAAACCCAACATATCACTGGTATCTAACCAAGAGATTACATGTCTAATGGAGAAAATTGACATGAAAATAATTACAATACAATGATTTTGTGAAATGACAAATACCTTTATTTTACAGAATAGTAAAAACATCTCAAAGATGTTTAGACATCTCACAATTCAGCCAACATCTCCTTTAAATGGAATAATATTTGAAACCAAATCTAGAAGTTCTAAGTCATTTACTACTTTCCCATTATTCTCCTCTCTACCAAGATACTAATGCAATATTCTCTTTGCTAAAGCAATAATGTTATTTATCAAATTTTTCTAAGTTTTTAAGTTACATGTAAGATTTTGTGGTACAGTCTGAAGAAATGCAAAGATTCATTTATGAACATTATTCATTCAACAAATATTGACCACATAACTATGTGCCGGGCACTATTTGAGTTAATGGGGTTACAGAAATAAACAAAATACAGCAAACTCATCCTTGTCCTCAAAAGAACTTTAAACTCTAGTGAAAGGAGAAAAGCCAATGGTAATGAATATCAAGAAGAAAAATGAGGCAAAGAGGAAACTGGTCTGGTCAGGGGAAGAGGGACAGAGATGGCTATATAAAATAGGATGGTCAGCAAACAAAGACTTCACTGACAGACGACTATGAGCAGAGCTCAGGAAAGGAACCGGCCACAAATCTGTCTGGGTGAAGAGCATTTCAGGCAGGGGAAACGGCAAATGCAAGAACCAGAGGCAAGAGAGTGGTTGATGCAGTAACAAATAGGTCAGACCAGCTTCAGCAAAAGTGAGCAAGGGATAGAGTAGTATTTGATAGTGGATGGGGGCCTCCACCCATAGATTAGAGGCTCCAAGATCACTGTAAAGACACTGGCTTTTACGGCACCTATGTCTTCCAAACCATGATTTTTCTTAATTTGCGCTTGCTGGGAGAAGACATTATTTCTTTCCCAGGGATTTAGGGTTTTTTTTCCTCCTTGCCTTTCCACGTCTGGAAAGAAACTCTAAGTGTTCTCTCTCTAAACCAACAGATTGCACAGGGAGGGGCAAGGAGAAGACAATTAATTATGTTTTCCTAATTACTAAAAATACATACTGACAAGTACATACTGACAAGCTAACACTTTGTCATTTGGTGAACAAGTAAAATGATTTCCTAAAACACAATTCTATGTTGTAAGTTCAATAAAGTACAACTGGCCAAAATAGTAGTTTTATATTTGGGAGGTCTTTTTCTCTTGCTCCTCTTCCCTAAAACTAAAAAGTTGTAACAATCATGTATTATTTTTTATGCATATACCTACGTAGACAGTTTTCTGAAAAGACAACATAATATGCAAAAGAACCATTTGATTGAACTGTCAAAATGATTTTGAATTTCAAGTTGAATGAATAATCTTAAGATGGGTTTCACAGTAAACGAATATAAGCATAGCAAGAGTCGAAATTCTCATTTGTAAACTTTCCTGACTTTTTTTTAAAACTTGGTCTAAGAAGGTATTTTAAAATCAGTTTCATATAAAATCAGTACAGAAAAATAAAATTGTCCACTATTCTTCTTAGCATACCAGAATAGCTTCTTGAATAAAGAGAACCAACTATTTCCAATGATATTCATCCCCACACTAAGATTTGTAAAATTTTAGTTGAAAGCTTAAAAAAAAAAAAACACTAAAAAAGAACTCGTTATTCATTTACTATCATTGCTCGCTCTTCAGAAAGGAAAAATAAAGTTGCAACAACAAAACCTTAAAGAATTACTTCAAATCTTAAATACACTTCTAGAAATTTATCTTTGAAAATAAGAAAACCATCAGTCACTCCTGTAATAGCTAATGTGCCACAATTTTTACTTTAAAAATGCTGTATTGCCAAATATGTAAAAACAGTTACATATCTAGGAGGGTCAAGACACATTAACAACTAGTTTCAGCTATTTTAAAAAAGGAAAAGGGAGGTTTTGCCTGTTAGCTGAGTTCAATGGTACTGATAATGTTGCAAATTTCACCTTGTGCCTCTGAAATCTAACAAGTTGGGAACTCAATCACCGCTTACAGGTTCAAACTCCTACTTATAAAAGACTTATGAAATTTTAAAGAAAAAATGGCATGTCATTTTAACACCAAACATTGATTTCATTATTTTAAAGATAAGCAAAATCTTTGTTTAAAAAGTTCAAAAGACTACCGATGTAAGGATTTAACGTTCTCCTATCTACCTAGCTGCGGACCACCTTCTAACCCGACGTACCCAGACGCGCTGAGTTCTGACGGGGGAAGGGCGACACGAGTACGCGAAGAGCATCGCTCCAAGTTTACCCGAAGAGCCCGGAAAGACCTAGAAAACAGCTGGATAAGATCACGTCTGGGGGCTACACCTTTCCCGGCCGGAGAACACGGTGAGTCCCAGAGCCCGGTCCCTGCAAAGTTGAGCGTGTGTCTGACAGCCCGTGGCAAGCCCAGGCCGGCTTACCTTGAGGATGGGGGTCAGGTACTCAGCCACTTCCAGTGCCTTTCCCTTCACTGTGTTTATCACATTCTGCATCCTGGGGCCGGAATAGCGGCCGGCCCCGCGACGGGGTGGGAAGGACAGCCGGGACACGCGACCAGGAGTCAGAAAATGTCTCCGCTACCGCCGACGTGCTTTGGCACCCAGGCGACCGCACCCGACGGCACGGGACGCGACGGGACGCGACGGGACGGACGGGACGAGGGGGGAGGGGCGGCTGGCGCCGCGCGCCCCAGGCAGCGAGCGGCGGACCGGGCCTAGCTGTCAACTGGCCGCGAGGGAGGGCTGCAGGGACAAGGGGTGGGTTGAGGGTGGGGGAAGAGCGGGCGCACGCGCACCCCTGACCCTCGGGAACTGTATTCACCCCTTTGCTTCACTCGCTCCCCTTCCGCCTTCCCTTTCGTTCTATCACTCCCTCGCCGTAGCTCCGCCGCCACTCGGGCCTCACGTGATTTAGGACTCTCTGGACACGTGACGTGAGAAAGGCCACGCTGGGGCGGGACCAGGACGCTTCTCCACGCCCTCCGGAAGCGGAACACCGAGCGCGCCTGCGCAATGGGCGCCAGCTCAGTTCTTTGCCACTGGGACTTTACTCTGCTTTTTGTTTCGGAATAGGAGGCTCGGCGGAAGAGGATTTTTCGCCTTTCTTTCCCTCCCATAGCTTCTCTGCGTATGGACGCTAAAGGCTGCTGCTACTGAGCTAGTCAGATACTGATTCAGCTTTAGGATGTGAGCTCCTCCACTAGACGCTCTTCAGAGGAACGGAGGTAACCGCGCCCGACGGCCCGAGGAGTGCGCCTGCGTGTGAGGGGTGGGCGCGCCAGACGAGATCCCTACCGCACAGGTGTGGCAAGATGGTTTTTCCTGGCGGTGGAGAGAAATAAGCTCTGTTATAGGAGAGGTGCCTCTTTGGCCTCTCTACGTTGCGCTCAGTGGAGCTGTCGTTGTTGGCATTTCAAACCCATCTGTCACCAATCCCCCAGGCCCTGTGCGCATCCCCACACTGGGAGGCTTTGTGCAAATACCTTACCCTGACTGGAGATTAGTGTTCTCAGCTTATCAAAAGAGGCCCTTCGAGTCACTGATTTCAAAGTTCTTTTCTACTCAACACTACTTCAGTGTTAGTTAACAGCAGTGCAAAGAAATCTTTCCAAGCAAGCTTTTTCCTCCTAGGGAAGACGAGCAACGGAGGAGAGAAATAACAAATCCGAAACGTTCGTCTGTTAGAGCAAAGTTGTTAATAATGAAAGTTGAGGAATTGCTTCTGTGAAGAATTCTGCAGTCCCTAAGTGTTAGCTACCCACTTGCTAGCTTTGGCAGCACTTCTAATCTGGTTCTCACCTATTCTGTTTCTAAAGATCCCCCACCTATCAATGTTGACACTATTCATTTACTTCTCCACAGTTTTCTCTTGTGCTCAACTTTCTTCTCAGTTTTAATGATAGCCATAGCACAAATCAATGGCACTTACATTATTCTTAATCTGCCAGCAGGGTTGCTCATGAACTCATTCTTCTCTTTAAGGCAATTAGAAAACAGCAGAATGGAAAGCAAGTGCTGTGGTCATCCCATATTATGCTCCTTGTCAACAATGTATCCATTTTTGCTAGGGGCCGTATTCATTGCTTTAAGCTCAAGTCGCATCCTATTGGTAAAATATTCAGCCAACGAAGGTAAGTTAGGACTGTACGGAGCACTTCCATCTAATTACACATTTTTTCTCCTGACTTGGGTTTTCTTGTGTATAAAATGGAGATAATATCTTTTCAAGTACTCTGTATCATGTGAATGATGAAGAATATTTAAATTTAAATTTGATTTTTTAATCTTTCATTCCTTAGCAAGAAAAGATTTTGATGTTTTGTGAAATTTGGGTCAGTCAAGGACATGATACAACCCTTACAGGACAGATCATAACATCTGACTGTTGCTTTAATCAACCAGTCTTTTCTGGGCTTGTAGCAATATGTGCAATTATAACTAATTTTGAAATAAGCAAGAGGATATATTTTTGGTCACTTGGCATTTTTGATGTACTATCTTAATTACTGTATCAATGGGACAATACAGATTATTAGCTTTGGTAAATACATGTTCAAGGAATCTTATGTAAGAATTTGTATTTAAACAGTTTAATTCCACGGAACTGTATTAAGAACCTTTTATGAGTTATTGAGGACATATAAAATTATGACACCATGACATTTAATGGTTGGCTTGGAAAGTCAGATGTGTATATTTCTTTACTTCAGTTAGTATTTATCTGCCAGGCCCTAGGATAAGTATAAGCAGGTTCAAAGCGCATATGACATAGACCTAGTTCTCAAGAACTCTTTACTAGGAAAGACATCATGTAACTATATTGTGAATATACAATATAATCAATGCAGTTCTATACCAAAGATGAAGAAATAGTTTAGAGTAGAAAGTGGTATATTCTGTCTGGGAAAGGATGATGTGGAGTGCAAAGGGCTAAGGGAACACTAACTTGATAAGGTGACAGTTGATCCACAAGAATACAAAATGATCAGGAGCATTCAAAACAGAGGCAACAGACTGTGAAAATGAACAGATGCATAAAAGCAGGATGGATTGTGAGAACATGTAGTTCAGAATTAGGGAGCAGAAAGTTTAAGAACTTGGAGGAGAGGGGAAAGGCAGGCTTGGCCAGAGAGAGACGTGATGATCAGATAATTAAGGACTTCATATACTATGCTAAGGTTCTGGGACTTTGTTCTCTAGATCTTAGAGTCTGGAGAGTAAGGAGTACTTGAAGGATTGTAAACAGAAGGGAAAAGTGAAAAAGGCTATTATGGTAGGTGGATGCAGGATGGACAAAAGGGGGAAGGGACTGGAAGTGAGTAGCCAGTTAGGGGATTATTACAAATTCAAGCCTCAGATGATGGAGACTAACCAAGGCTTTGGAAGTAGGAACAGGAAAGAGAAGATAGGGTAAAGAAATATTCTAAACATAGAAAAGACAGGACTTGGAGAATATATTGAACATGGAGGTTAAAGGAGATAGAATGCTGGATAGCTCAAAGTTTTGTTGGGAGTGGTAAGTGGATCATTGACGTTCTCAGCTGAGATGAAGACTATTAAGAGAATGAAGAGATTGGACAGAGTTCAGAGAGAATACAGAGCTTTAGCTCTGTACCTTTCATGAGGCCAGTAGCTGTGTACTTCTTCATTGCAATAATGAATAAAAACAAGGGAGTTATTCATATGCATGTCTTAGTGAGCATTAAATGTTCCAGAATACAGATTTGGAGACATTAATACTAAATAGACATTTAAAATTCTAGAAGCAGAGGGCTCATTCAGGGTAAGCATGCAAATGGGAAAACAGAGCCAAAGACAGAACTCCAAGGAATGCCAGCATGCTGACACTCAGAAGGATGTTCAGAAGGAATTGTTAGCGAGAACTAAATGCACATGACTCAGAAGGAAAGGAAGAAGTTTGAAGACAGAGGGAATTGCAACATCATAAGATAAGGATTAAAACATGCCCTCTGGAATTAGTAATTAGAAGATACTCAGTAATCTCAGGAGAAGGTAGGTTGAAGACAGTGGTGGGATGAGAAACAAGATTGCTTGGGGACAAGACCTAAATGGAAAGTGGGCAAAATGGAGGTAATGAATGTTGACAGTGTTTTAGGGAGAGAAGGAGAAAGTACAGTAGTTGGAGGGGCAGGATCTTATACAGTGTTTTGTTTTTTAGATGAGTGGGTTTTAAGCGTATTTATAGGCCAAGGGGAGTGAGTAAATCAGTTAATAGAAAGATAAAGGGGATACTGAAGCCAGAGGAATTACTTACTGGAGGAAAGTCCCTGATAGGGAAGATTTTAAAGGGGAGAGTGGGTGCATAGTAGGACCCTGGCCCCTTTTGCAGGGACTAAAGGGAAACCAGTAAGAATGGATGTAATGGAGATGAGGAATGTGAGTGTGGCAGAAGGTAAGTGGAGGGAGTCGCCACATGATACTGAGACATAGTTTAGAATCAGCCATGAAAGAAATATAAGGGGGAAAAAAAAAGAATAAAAACAAGAGTAACTTAAAGAGCAGTGACAAGATTTTGACTTGTATTCTGAAGCCTCCACCCCTACCCTATTCTTGTGTGTGCATGTTTGCTCGTGTATATCATAACAGAGATCCATGCAAAGTATTATTGGAGGAAAATAGAGTGTGATTTCAGTCTAGCTTTGAGCTCAGAAGAGGAAGGAGGAGATCTTTTAACTAGGCTTCAAAGGATGTGAAAAAAAGTTAAACAGGCAAATAACTAAGCGCCTACTAAGTGCAAAGCAGCATTAACTCCCAGGTGTGTGAAGATGGCTAATGTGGTCCCTTTCTCATAAGGAGCTTACATTCTAAAGGTAAGACACACACATAAAAAAATAACTATAATACAATGTGGTGAGCACTATTACAGAGGTTTATAGGAGGAGCTACCGGATCAGAAAGGAATAAAGAATTACTTAAGCTTAGGATGTGAAGGTCAAGGGAAACCACAGAAAAGAAGAAGAAAGCATGTTCCGGAGAGAAAGAGTGTTGAATTGGTGTTTTTCCTCTGTATTTGGCCAGTTTGGGTTTTTAATATGACAACCAAGGGAAACAAGCAAATGCTTTCAAAAAGGGGAAAAATGCATTCCTAAAAATAGTACCTAATAAGGTTTGTGTTTGTTTTTGGCAAAATTATACAGCAAGTTGTTTGTGAACATTTAGAAATGACAGAGTTAACAGTGAAGACCAAGGCATATTAACCAAACTTCATTTCCTAATTAGATTGACTTGTACATTAGGATGGCTTCCCAACTTGGGTTTTTGGTGGGTGTCAGAGTATTTTCTCTCAGCCCTAGAGTAGCCAGAGCTCTGGACCAGCTGCCTCTTGCCTCAGATAGCTTCCTTTTCTCCCAATGTATCATTTGTCCCAGAATGCCAAACAAATATTATCTGTGTGTGCCATAATATGAAACAGAGAGGAAAACTCTTTGTTAAGGGAACATCACAGAGTGTACCTTGAGCTGGGGACAAGGCTCACAGTCACACAAGAGGTACCGTGAGCTGAGTAATAATCCAACCAGGTCAGTTCCTAGCTGCTGGAGGAGTTTGTTTAATGGTGAGTTTAGAAGGCAGTCTCTAATGCTGTGCCACAAAGCTTTTATTGCCTGTAGCCCTGTCCTCCTCAACATATTTATCCGCAACTCAGATGAAAACATGAGAGGCATATTTGTCAAATTCAAGGATAATAAAATGCTGAATGGGGTAGAGATAGATCAAATATTAGGTGAATTAATTTAAAAATCCAAAAGAGCAAAGCCAACTGGATGAATGTTAATATAACTAGTATTAAAATCCAGCTTTTAAGTTTAAAAACAACTCTGTTAACTGTATATAAGCATTGTATGGAACAAAATTTATAGTTAAAAAACATTTTTGTTACATTTCAGAGAACAAATATGATTATCTTCCAACTACTGTGAATGTGTGCTCAGAACTAGTGAAGCTGGTTTTCTGTGTGCTTGTGTCAATCTGGGTTATAAAGAAAGGTGAGTCTTCAAACAATGCTACGTACATGTTAAAAATCAAAATACAATATTGAAAAGTTTTAGAAGTGACAGGACCATTTTATATCATTTAGCCCATTAATTTTGCATATGAGGACACTAAAGTACAAACGTAAGTACGATTGTCCATGTTTTGCAAGTGGAGAAACAGGCTCAAAGAGAAAGCCTTATGCAGTTCTGGGTGTCGGGGCGAAGCCAGAACTCCAAGCCACGTTTTCTGTTGTCCTGTCCGTTGCTCTAGTTCATAGCTTGTTTCTGTAATGGGTCATACCACGAGCGAGTTTTTATTCAAATTCAGGATTTTTTAAATTACTGCTGCCTGGCTTACTCATGCAGCCCATTGCAAAGCAGTTCCCATTTCCTGCAGGGGAGACAGTGCAGTGCATTGGGGTCAGGGAGACTGTATTTTGGGGCAGGTTATTTTAACTTTTCTGAACTCTAGTTTCATCAACTATCAAGGATATTAATCCTTCCTCAAATGTAAAGTATCTAGCCTTTTGTGGTTCTTAAAATGTATTAATTCTTCATGCACGTTTCCCAATTATTATTGAGCCTTTGCTCCCTTTACTATGATCTGTCTTCCATGTGAGGTAAACAGGATTTATTAAAGGGTTTGTCCAAGGAAGATGTCTTGTTGTACTCAAGGGTTTCAATCTATGCGAAGTTTCCAGTTAGCGAAATACGTTTCTTGATCTCGTGAAATTCATGTACTATTTTCAGGGCTTAAATTTAAATTTTCTGTTTTTTCATTTTATTTTACATTCTCTCTTACAGTACCTTCCTGAGTTTTTGAAAATCTGGAAATGGTGCAATAACTCAATACTAGGATTAGTAAAATTTAATTTTCTCTACTCCTCCAGATAGAAGTGTCCACCTAGCATCTCCCTTTCCTGATCCCCACCCCACCCCCTCACACAGGCACTGCGGAGAGGGGGCTAGGGAATGCCAGCAGGAACTCTTTGAGTTTTTTTCTACTTACTTTAATTTGTTGATTTTTCTCTTGACTTTATGCTCTCAGGGTACTGAGAGAAACCGTAAGTGTATCCTGAGTTTGCTTAAGTGATACTTCTATCTCAGGTTAAACAGGAATTATGAGTCAGTGATCCCGAAGTGTTGCCAGTCGTCAACAACGGCACACAGCGGTGGGGTACAGAAAGATAATAATGCAATAAGGAGATTCTGGGTTGTCTGATTTCTTAAGGCTCTCACTTACGGAAGCAAGTTCATAAAGCCTCTTTTAAAGAATTATGCCAAAAATCAAATACAATTTACTGTCTACAAAAATATGGGCATTTTCATCAAGATCATTTATTTATTGCTGTGTTTCTTTCTTTAGAAGATCGTAAAAATAGAAACTTGAGATGTGCTTCCTGGAGGGAATTCTTCAATTTCATGAAGTGGTCCATTCCAGCCTTTCTTTATTTCCTGGATAATTTGATTGTCTTCTATGTCCTTTCCTATCTTCAACCTGTAAGTAAATATGATAAAATAGCATTGGGAAAGCACAGATAAATGAATTTCAAGGCTAATCCTTTTTTAAAAATCATTTTCCTGGGCATCATTAGTTGCCTTCCCCAGCCTTTCTGAGGTTTTACCAGAATCATCTGAGTAGTGACTTACCAATCTGCTTGCCAGATTCTCTCACTGGTAAAGTTTGCTGTATAAATCTATTCTGTTTTGTGGGAGTTGCTCCCTGGCAGTGAATCTGGACCCATGTCTCTTTGTGTAACCTTAATCAATCTGCCTGTTTTCTGAGCCATCCTATCTGTGATTACCAGCCTCTAATACTAATCTCAATATTTAGGTGCTCCAAGGAGACTTAACTCAGAAAATTATACACTCAGTGCACTGCTCTTTCCTACACCTGCTTGATATAGCTTATATGTATTCTTTTTGTATGATTTTCTTTTTGTTAGTCCTGTTATTTAACTAACAAGTACTTTAAGGGTAGAAATTGCATCCTCCAACTCTAAATGCTTCTTATATAAGTGATACTACTAGGAATATTTTTAATCTCTTTTGGCATTCTTCATGCTGATTTAGAGAACCATTAGTAATCAATTAAAATCGGTCTTCTGCACTCACCTATTACTCAGGTTGGGTCATGTGTTTATTTTTTCTTAATGTTTTATAAAACGAGCATTCCTATTCCCATTGTTTCCAAAATGTGTTACATGTCCCTTTAAAGCATAAATTCAGGCATTTCTATTATAAATAAGATTTTTATTCGTCCTAGTCCTCTATGGGAAGCCTCTTAAATATAGCCAAATTAGTTTTTGAGTGGGATGAAAAGGAGGGATTCATAGAGAACTATAGTTGAAAACAGGAGTTTGATTCTTTTGCACAATTTAGAAGCTGCGTAACTAGGCAAGCCCCGAGTGCTCTCAAAGTCAGTCGCCCATCTGTGAAAGAAAGTAATGTTACCAAACCTGCTCGAGGGCAGGGACCCGGCCGGGTGACCGCCTGAAGTTCCTTTCAGCTCTGCCATCCACGTTACTGTCAGTAAGCGGCCATTCCCCTGACACGTGTCCTCTCCTAAATTCTTGCTTCCACTGCATTTTTCAGATCCGAGAATTCCTGTACCCAGTGACATAATTATTCATATTCAATAAGTATATATATTTGTTATATTTTATTTGTATCCAGCAGATTACTTGTAGCTCTACATTTACATGTCTTTGCTATGTTGCCCAATACCAAAGCAAGATTACAGTTTCCTGTTTTTCTTTCAACCTTTGCTTTGCACTTCCTTCCTGATTGTGCACAGCCACAAATATTACCAAGTAAGTCACATGGCTGTGTATTGCTGGAAGGAATTAAGTAGACATGCATGGAAGTCTTAGGGCAAAGAGATCTAGTGTTTTGTTTACTCTGTGCTATCGCAAGGGAAGAGTTCTCAGAAGTCACCAGGCCAGCCAGGGTGCCTGGTTAGTACACTTGCCCTGCCATGGTGGTGACTGATGAGAGCCGCCACTTCCCCACTTTCCTTCCACCCGCTTCACTCTTCTAACGGCAGCTCGCAGACATTCATCTACAGAGACAGACACTGAGAAAACCTTAGAATAGCGGTACCCATAAAAATTCAATAGAAAAACAACAACGTTGTAGTCTTGGAATTTTTGTTGTTATTGAATTTACTGATACTTCTTTAATTCAGCTGCACATTGGCCCTATGTGCTGGTTATATAAGATTGTTGATACTCCGGAGTTTAGTCATCTTAAAGTGACAGCAAGGAGGAAGGCAGGATGACTAAATCCAATTCGGGTTTTTTTTTTTTTTAAGATTTTTATTTTTATTTATTTATTTTCAGAGAGAGGAGAAGGGAGGGAGAAAGAGCAATGTGTGGTTGCCTCTCACATGGCCCTCATTGGGAACCTGGCCCGCAACCCAGGCATGTGCCCCGACTGGGAATCGAACCAGGACCCTCTGGTTCCCAGCCCGCGCTCAATCCACTGAGCTACACCAGCCGGGCTCCAATTCATTTTTAAGTATATTGTCAGATCCAAATATGAGGAACAATGATAAAATTTCATACTTTCTAGGCCAAAATGTGTGTGTGTATATTTTCAGATTAATAGTCTTGTATATGAAATATGACTGAATTTACAAGAACAGACCTTCATAAAATTTGACTAACACATTTCTGAGTTTTTTGAACAATGTGAATAAATCCCAAGGACTGTCAAATCTGAGTTTGGTAGTGAATCACTGGTCGTTCAGCCAGGAGGATTGATTCAGTTCCTACAATAATAAGGATGCTTAAAAACCTGTATCTGAATTACCTTAATGTATAAATGGCCCTAACAGAACCCACCTTCTCTCTAGCCATAGAAACAGTATGAAAAGATTGTAAAGCACTTTGAAAGCTCAGAAAAGTATTCTTTGGAAGCATGGTAACTGTTATTTCAGACATAAACCTTTAGCGTTTGTAAGTATTTCCAGATCTACACATACAGATTATTTACACAGGCATTTGCTGAATTTCAACACATTTTGAAAGCCTGTACAATAATTTGATCATATCTGCATAAATTTAACGAGCAATAAAAATGGAATTTAATCTTCTAGTGAAATAGCTGCCCTAATAACCCCTCTGGTTTTTGACCAAAAAAGCTTTTCTTGTCAGGTGAACCACCAAGCTGGGCGATTTCTGAGGTCAGTACTTTATTTGGATGGTAACTCTATCTCCTCTTTCTTTCTAGGCCATGGCTGTTATCTTCTCGAATTTTAGCATTATAACAACAGCTCTTCTATTCAGGATAGTGCTGAAGTAAGTAACTTGTTGTGAAAGCACATGTGGTACTTTGAAACGGCGCAGCCTTATTTCAGACGATACACCCCGGGCACTGAACCCTCCGAATCCCAAGGCCAGGATTTTATTCCTAATTGGCTTTGTGTGTTGGCGAGTTGCTCAACCCATCTGGAAAGCAGCTCCACAGCTAGCCTGCCTAATTCCTCTGTGATTCCACGTTCCAAGTGTTTTTTCTTAGCATCTCTCCCGCTGCCCACCCCACCAAAAAAAGATTATTGACTGGGTTATGAGTTTAATTTTTAGTGCCAGATTTTTAACAAAGTGCACGAAGTGGGTTGTTTTTTTTCAGAGTCTCTATTACAGTAATAGAGAACCAAGAGGTTCCTAAGATCAATACACATTTGTTATTTGGAGTTTGGAGATGATAAAGAGTGGCAGATTCTTTGTTAAACTACTTGAGATGGGTACATGATTTAGGTTCTGACTGGCTGAGGATTTGCATGAGGAATGAAGTCACATTAATATTAATAAAAATGATAGATTTTTAAACTTCAAAATTCTATCACCAGTCTTTCCTATCTCCAGGAAGACTTTTGAATAAAATACACATTTTTAACTAAACAGACTCTGCTGCAAAAGCAAAGGCCAGAATGTTCTAAGGTGGAGCAGGATCTGGGCACTTAACTCCAGTTTGAGTTGTTATTTAATGAGGGTGATGATAAAAAATAAAGTTAACTTCTTGTTATATTTGTTGTGATTGTTTCATTCACTTTCCCTTTTTAATTTCTTGTTTCTCAAAGTGCTGTGTCACAGCATGCTCTTTCATTGTGTGCACAGAACAATGCACAGCTTGACACAGAGACACTCAGTAAGTAAGTGTTACAGCCGTGGTGCCTTCAACACGTAAATTCCATGGAGTTCTTAAAAGATCTTTTTTATCCTGAGGAAACATTCTATTTAATGATTGATGTAAGAGATAGAAAAAAATGAACATTTTACTTCATCCAGTTTAAATGTTGCAGTACACTGAAGTTTTCTTTTGCATCTTATTTTTTATGAAATTTTTTCATTATGAATTGTGAAGAGTTCAACTAGCATATTAAAGAATGCTATTCCCAAAATGTTTTTAAGTCTTTCAAATCAATATGAAAGTCACTGTGTAGGATTGAAAGTTGGCTTCTGGGAAAATACATGTAAGCAATAATATTTTCACATTGGTTCCTGTGATAGAATTAGTTGACTCTGACACATAATAAATGGTTCACTATTTAGTAAGGAAGCAAAGGTCTCAAACATGTTTTTTTACAAAGTGAAATTTTTTTTCCTCTGAATGATAGTTAATTAGCACACGTGGTATTATATTTATTGTATAATACATAATGTGTTATTTCACTGTATTATGTCAAAATTGCATCAGTTTAAAACTAAACTTACCAAAGAAAGGATAAAAAGTGTGTATTGCCTGACCTGAAATTGGCCAGTAGTTTGACTCCAGGGTGTGAGCCTTGGCTCTGAGGCCAAGGTGAGGGCCACTTAGAAAGCCCCTGCCTACCCAGAGCAGGTTCAGCTGCTCTGTAGGCAACGTGGCCAGGAAGCCCCTCGGCCAGGCAGTGATGAGAAAGCATTAAGGACTCAGGGCCAAGCACCGCACTGAAGGTCTTTCTACCTATTTTGCATCTTACCTTGATCCCATGAGGCAGGTACTGTTACTGTCCCCATTCACCAATAGATTTCATCTCAAGCTGAGTCTGCGCAGAGCCCAGCGTCACTGAGCATTCTGCAGTGCTGGGTGGCCACCTCAGACTGTAGAGGAGAGCATCTGGGTGGACAAAGCTGGGGGAAGGGGACCAACTTGAAGTGAGCTGCTTGCCTTCTGGCAGAAAATGCCACCACCATGGGCAAAGATGGGCCTGTTAAATTTTTAAGCATTTAACAATTTATATTAACAAAGTTAAATCTTACTGTAACCAAATCCAAATCTGTTTATACTATAAACTTTAAATGTTTGTTGTTAATACTATTAATCATAGTATTGTATTATTGCTAGTTTTAATAAAATTAACTTTGTTATGAACTCAAATTTAAAATATTTTTTTCACAGATTTTGCCTCTTGATATTCAGAGCAGTAATTTTGATTCTTAGACATGATGTCGCTTTGTGGTTAATATCTCTGTTCTGATTTCTTGGAAATTATTTATATTAAAGAAACAATAAAATTACTCCATTTTTGTTATTTCCACAAGCACTAACTTAGTTCCCAGAGTGGTTCTTAGTTTCTGATTTGCCAATCATCACTGAAGCTACTCTGAATAGTACAACTAGTATATAATAGTAAATCTAATACTATCTTTTATGAGAATGCTTTTTAAATATTTTCTCTTACATTTTAATATCAACTCAATTTTGTTGCGTTTTGATTATTTTGTTGGTGGTGGTTTGTGTTGTCTATTTTTCCCTATCTAATCTATTCTGTGAATCATTTGATGGTCTTCTATCCTTGACAATAAAATTTTGACCTAAGAGTAACAGCTTGAGTTCTATCACGTATTCTAAAATTGTTTGCCATAAATAACTCATTTTTCATTTAGAATATTATAGTTCCTCTTTTATACTTCACTCTAGCAGAGCCATCAAATACCCCTCCCATACAAATAGAGAACATAAGGCTACACAAGCAGGAAAAAATAAGTGCGGTGACTAATGCAAGAATTAATTGGAAGAATTCAAACTGGGAAAAGAAAAAATATCACTGTCCACATGTCTTATTGTCTTTTCTAGAAAACCTCGTGTGAATATATGCTCATTTCTTTGAAGTGTAGACATTACTCCGAAGAAACTGATGGCAGGCCTCAAAGCCTCAGTGGTTCACTCCCCAAGCTTAGCAGAGTTGTATCTTGTTTGCTTAGGCTTTAGTAAGTAATTTCAACATGAGCATTACGATTTGGGGACAAAAGATAACTAAGACCAGCACTGATTTTCACCTAAAAAGTGCATTTGTTTCTCTAATTTCTTCAAACAGAAGCTCTGGAAAAAATTATTAAAACACATTTTGAAACATGATGTGTATCTTAGAAGTTATGGTAAAGTCTGGTTACTCTCCGAACCAGCAGAAAAATAAAAGTGGAACTCAGTAGTCAGCATTTCTCCAAAATCATTCATTCACTTACATAAATCTTTTTATAATTTCTCATTATAAATCTGTTCCTGGTCACTCTCTTTGTGCTACTAAAAATATGTTCAGTTTCTTATAAAACAGTTATGTAAATCTTTCTACTTAATTATTTTCATGCTCTGCCTTGGTTCACTGCCACCAAATAGGGTAGAGACGCCCAGTCTGACATAATTTGGACCTAATTGTTGAGTTTCCCCTCGGGGCACCTCAAAGTGAGAGATTATTTTTTAAAAATACATACTTTAAACAATTTAACTTAAGATTGGTTAAATGCATTAAGATAGGTAAAATGCATCCAGTGTATTGTCCATTCTTTTCATGAAAAGCTAAGGTCTTTGAGCAGGTGTAGGGTTTGCTAATTGGAGTTCTTTGGCCTTTTTCTTGCTTGAACCTACCTTTATTACACATCATTCATGATTTCTGGTTTTAGTTTCTTTAAAGTAGAGCAAGTCCTTAAAAGTTTTAAAGTAGTTTCTTCTAGATTTTTATTTTTCATTTGTTATTATTCATTTTATTAATCATAAAATAAGATCAGCTATACCTAAATCAAAGCAGTTTTTTATTCTCATGAGTGATTTCCCTTTAATTTTCCTAAAGCATTCTTAGTTTTCATTAAAACAGCAATTCTCTTCTATCACGCACAATTTATTATTTATATAATCATCAAAATACGTCATTTTAATAATGAGGTCAGCTGGCAAAAGCACATTATGTAACAGACTGTGAGCAGAGGCCCTGCGGGAGAGTCGCCTTCCGGCTGCAAGCGCTCACCTCTGAGCACAGGTCCGAACGTCAGGCCCGTGCAGCGGGGGGTCGGTCGGGTCTCTGCCGTTGCCTCCGCTCACCTGAGGAACAAACTTCCGAGCATAGTCATCATTTGTAAGAGCACAGATTCTCAGCTGACTAATTAAGGTTTATTATTTTTGCCGAAAATCTATTTTTAGCCTAATAATCATTTTTATCTTCCCAAGAACAACTTTGAATGAGTAATTACTTGCAGTTAAGTACTGTTTAGCTTGTTTAAGGGTCTGTTTCCCTAGATTCAGTGTCAGTAATGGTAGAAAATCTATGGCTGTCAGAATTGAAAACTTCTAAAGGAACTGTAGATCATTGTCTCATTTGTCTTGATATACAGTAATTGGTTATAATGATTTTTATAAACTGGTCCCTCATTTTCCAGTCTGTATTTTCTGTTTCCATTTGATTTGCTTTCTACCACCTAACGCATACAGCTACACCTTCAGAAATGTGTGTGTCCAGTTCACGGTTCCTGCACTAGCCCGTCACTAAGTACTGGATCTGGTTATTTGAGAGTGTATGCACGAGGGATAGGTTTGTGCGCTCAGACGTGCTGCCGTTCAGGCTGGTCTCTGCATTTAGCAGTTGCATAGCATGAAGCTCCGGAAGCGTCGGTGAAACCAGACATTCGTTCCTATTTATGCGTGCATCTTGAGAACTCAGAGTTACTGTACTTAAGAGATGTGTTGGTCCAGAAGGAAGACGTGTGAAACCAAGGCTTAGACACCTTCCTTCCCTTTCATAAATACATGACTTTAAGGCAGTCAGTTAACCTCTCAGAATGTTGTCTCCTCTAGAACAGGAATTGCTTGAACCACAGCTGGTGTTCAAATGCTCCACAACTCTTGTAACTTCTAGTTCTTATCTGTTATTTTACACTTCTGCCTTTGCTTATGTTATTTTCTTTTTCCCCACTCTGTTGTCATCTGACTAATCCATCTTCAGACTTGAAGCTGTTGTTCCCCTAGAGGCCTCCCTGTCTACCCCAACCTGAGTCAGCTACTCCTCTTAGTCAACACTGTACATTCTTGTTGACTTTGCATAGACTCTTCCTTATGCCTGGATACATCACCAGTTCCCTTTTCACACAGCAAACCCCAGTGTATCGTTCACCTTTCTGCTCAAGTGCCCTTTCTTTGAAGCAAGCAATACCTGACTCCGGTACAGACTCACGTGTTCCTTCCTCAGTGTACTCCAGTTGTTCTGTGTATCACCTGTCACACATCATAGTGCCATCATTTAGTTTCATGGCTCTTTCCCTATTAAAGTGTAAACTCCTCAAGGATGGACATCAAGTCTTTGTCTTCCCAGGATGCCTGGCACATAGTAGCTGCTTATTAAATGTCTGTTGAAGTGAATGAATCCACAAAATAGGATAATAATAATGCATGTCTTCTATATCTCACAAGTTTGTTGCTAGGCAAAATAAGTAAAGCATTGTTAGGACTTGGTATAACTCAATATTAAAAATATTTTTTCCTTGCCTTATCAAACAGTAGTTTGCTATGAAAGGCTTTATGATTAGGTCACAGATCTGGGAGCCAGCTTCCTTATATCTTTTTTGGGTTGTGAATACCTTTGAAATTTGACAGAGTTTTGAAGGGTCTCTTGGGGTTGGGGAGCAGGCTGAGAATTCACCCACAGAGGGCTTGGCACACACTGCAAGGATCATAAATTCACATTCTGATTCAAGAGAACCAGGTTGAGTGTCTGCTATAATTTGCTTTATAGTAGGATAAAAAAATTTTGTTCCAAAGTTTAAAGATCAGCTCTGAAGATAGAAAGGTGACTTAGTTAAACCTACAAGCTCAAAGGAAACTTACAATGAGGCAAAATGACTAAATGTTCTTAAGGGACATTTATTATAAAAGTGAGTAAAAATATCAAGTTTAAGAAGCAGAGACATGAACTTAAATTGTGGGGAATCCTAGCAAAAACTGGCTACAGTTTGTTCAACCAAGTCCTCAACTGAGTTTTCAGGATAAACAGTTGATATGGGAGGGGAGAAAAACCAGTAGTAAAATCCTGTCTTTCATCTTTGAACAGGAGACACCTAAACTGGATACAGTGGGCTTCCCTGCTGATTCTCTTTCTGTCTATCGTGGCCCTCACTGCTGGGACTGAGACGTCACAGCATGACCTAGCAGGACATGGATTTCATCACGATGCCTTCTTCAGCCCATCCAATTCCTGCCTTCTTTTCACAAGTGAGTGCCCCAGAAAAGACAATTGCACGGCAAAGGAGTGGACTTTTTCTGGCTCTAAGTGGAACACCACGTTCAGATTTTTCAGTCATATCCGTCTTGGCTTGGGCCACATTCTTATCATAGTCCAGTGTTTTACTTCTTCAATGGCCAATATCTATAATGAAAAGATATTGAAGGAGGGGAACCAGCTCACTGAAAATATCTTCATACAGAACAGCAAACTCTATTTCTTTGGCATTCTTTTCAATGGGCTGACCCTGGGCCTTCAGAGCAGTAACCGTGATCAGATTAAGAACTGCGGGTTTTTTTATGGCCACAATGCATTTTCAGTAGCCCTCATTTTTGTAACTGCATTCCAGGGCCTCTCAGTGGCTTTTATTCTGAAGTTTTTGGATAACATGTTCCATGTCTTAATGGCCCAGGTCACCACTGTCATCATCACAACAGTGTCTGTCCTGGTCTTTGACTTCAGGCCCTCCCTGGAGTTTTTCTTAGAAGCCCCATCAGTTCTTCTTGCCATATTTATTTATAATGCCAGCAAGTCCCAAGCTCTGGAATATGGACCTAGGCAAGAAAGGATCCGAGATCTAAGTGGCCGTCTTTGGGAGCGCTCCAGTGGGGTAAGTTTGTGAGGATACTGCTTTTTGCCTATTCTTCCCCAGTTCAAAGCATGGTTACACAAGAAAAGAAATAGATTAGTGCTGATTTATCAAAGGGTATATTAGATCTCTGTGATATTAAAAATTATTCAACAGACATTTATTGGACTCCTTATGTGTACAAGATCTCATGTTCCTGCTTTCAGGGTTCCAGAAAAAAATAAATCACAGTCTGAAGGACCTTAAGCATTAGTTGTAAATGAATACGAGAGTCGGAATTGGAAGGTGCCTCACAGGTTTATCTTGTCCAGCCACCCTAGTTTACAAGAGAAGAAACAGAGTCAGAGAGGCTAAGTGTGGTAGTAAGTGAAAGAACTGGCACTAAACCCGGAGGCCTGACTCCTACTTCATTACTCTTTCCATTCCACCATTGTTGGGGAAACAAAAACTCCTTAACTTTCCTTGTAGTTCATAAACCACAGTGCCGGGTAGGCAGGCATTGTTTATCTCACTGAGGTGGTGGTTCTCCAAAGGATCTTACAAGAGAAAAATGTTTTCTGAAAAAATACCCATACAGTTATTCTGAATAAGCATTATTCTCCCAGTTGCTTATTATTGTTTTAGGAGGGTCTGTCAGTCATGTTATTAGCAAATTAATAATGATCTTTTGGAGATTCAAGTAAGGAGTTAAATATTTGTTATAAATAGATTTAAATTTACAATTTCCATGAACACTCAATACGAAATATTTTATGCAATGAACATTTCGTTTTTTTGGAAAAAATAATCTTTATTAGAGATCATGGCAGAGCTTTGCTGAACAATGCCTCTGAAACGGCGATACGACAGACTCTTCAGGGGGAAAAGTTAGAATCTTGGGCACCACCTGCCATGATCTCAGCCAGAGTGTAGATTCAGAAGTCCTGTGTTCTGTTCCAATGGTCTGATTACACTGCGTGCTCTACTTTTTAGGTATAAGAATATCAGTTTAGGTAGCAAGGCCTACTTTGTATCTTTCTCCCATCTTTAGTCATTTCCCCGTAAGACCAGCAGAGGGTGCTCCTTGCTTTGCTCATGTTGACTTCAAAATTCAAGTACTACACTCAAGTCTATTTCAATTTTTCATGATCTCATTATACATGTGAGATTAACTCCCCAGGGACTTCAGTATATATTCAGTTTCATTTGACCAGATTACATCTATGGTTTAATGGAATACCATGATTTATTTGTGAGTTTCTTCCTTGGTAATCATTAAAAATACTATATTTCTAGTTTGATTTTAATTAATTACTGATTTTATGTTTCCTTTTAGGATGGAGAGGAACTGGAAAGACTCACCAAACCCAAGAATTCCACTGAGTCAGATGAAGATACTTTCTAATTGGGAGCCAAATAATTGGCTGATCTCACAACCTTGTTTTCTTCACATTTTCAGCCTGTGTTAATATTCATCTTTTCACTTTGATAAACCAAGAACATTTCCAAAGAAAAATGCTCTTTGCATATATAACTACTCTAAACAGTTCTATCCAAGACCTAGAGTACACAGAGGCTAATAAGGTCTAAGGAACTGACGTAAGAGAATAGTATGGAGATTGCATCAGTGACCAGTGCTTGAGAAAATAGCACAATATATTCACAGATTATTTTTCTTGTCATCCAAGGTTCCAGAAACCTTATAATAATCAGGTTAGCAGGTAAACATACAAATACAGATCAGTTTGCCAGATATTAATAATTGTGTAGTTCTACTCTGTGTGCCAAAGTTTCCAGGCTTTCATCATTATAAACATCACCTGGGTTGTCCTTTGAATTTTGAGGCCCTGGAGATAGACATTTGCAATTAAAAACCTATGCGACTCTAAGATCTGACTGAAGGACTGTTCCCCTTGGCTGCAACACCGATTGGAGGTTAACGTAGTCCACGCTAAATGTTTAGCTGAAGAAGCAATTTTTCAGAAACAAAATCTCAGAACTTCAATCTTTAGGATTTCAAAGGGAATTTAATTTTTAGTGCTTATATTTGGATGATTTTCTGTGATATTTGGGTGATATTTGGGTGAAAATTGCTTCCCAGTCACCAGTTATCACTTGTATTTTAAATCACTTAAGCCATGGTGAGTTTTCCTCCTCAGGCTAAACTTATTATTCTTGGATTATTATATTTTGGAGAACTAAGAAGGAGCCATTTCATTGTCTTAGATAATTATTAGAACTTATGATAATTATATATTGTATCTGGTTCCTAAGATTTGAGACACTGGCTTCAGAATCATACCAGATTGTCAGTAATATTCATTCCTATGAGTTCCTTTTAAAAGAGTCACTTTGCAAACAGTGACTTTCACTGAAGTATGAGTATTATTCCAAGAAACAGGAAGGCCGATAATAAGGCACTTTATCGTAATATTTTACACTCCAAGTGCATGGTATTTTTCAACATAATATTTTGCATGCAGGCAACTGACTCTGAGGTAGAGAATCAAGTGATGGATAATTTGAAAATGAGAAAACAAGTGACTTGCCACAGCCACGCAGTGGGACAGTGGCAGGACGAGAGTTAGCTGTAGCTAATGGCCTGTGTTTACAAAGAACAGTGCACTGTGAATGCGAGCCTCAAGGTGGCATTTTCTTACAGTCCATTCATCTCTTCTTTTCCCTAATTTTCATGCAGATGAACATTAAAAATATTATTAAGTAATCGTCTGTGACATGCAGAATAATGAGACTGGCAAGAGTTGGTGGAAATATGTAAATAAAATTACTAACCTCTGACTTGTGTCGCCGCTCTGTCATGTGAGGTGGGTGTGCAGTACTTTTCATTTCAAAAAATGGAGTGCGATGGAAACCCAAATAGCTTTTAAAACTTCCCTTTCAGCCCTGGCTGGCGTAGCTCAGTGGATTGAGCGCGGGCTACAAACCAAAGGGTCGCAGGTTTGATTCTTGGTCAGGGCACATGCCTGGGTTGCGGGCCATTGCGGGCCAGGTCCCCAGTAGGGGCCACATGAGAGGCAACCACACATTGATGTTTCTCTCTCTCCCTCCCTTCCCCTCTCTAAGAATAAATAAGTAAAATCTTTTTTAAAAATTCATATCTTTATTAAAAAAAAAAACTTCCCTTTCAGTAGATCTTCAGAGAATAGCAAAACTGTTCACCTTTTCATAGGCATTTCTATCAGAGTTGTGGAACAAGATTATATTATTATAACAATTTAAAAAGTAAGGAAAGTCATACATAAGAAGACCTCACTTTTAGGAAATAAAGCATTCAAAACATTTATCTTATGCTACAGATAAAATTAGAATATTATTTGCAAACGTACTACCTATAGAATATATTAAATAACAGATTCCACTAGTTCATGGAGCTTGATTTTCTTACTTACTTTTTTTCACTCTCCTTTTTATAAAGAATTTGTTGCCCAAAGTAAGGTTTATTTGTGTTGACTTACCTAAATTAATCAGAGACAGAGAAAGAACTGGAGCTAAGATATAAAGTTCTAATGTGAGTGCACCGGAGTACTTGTGGTCGGTATTGTTTTAAAATGAGAATAACTGGAAGGTGATTGGTTTAGAAACCATATCCTGTCATCTCAGGTACTTGAGGAGTCAAGAGTGTAATGTAGAGAGGAGAACAATTGTCACATGAAAAACTAGGTTTCTTCCCTATTCTAAAGAACGAAACTACAGCGGAAGTTACAGGGTGATGGCTATTCTTTCCTAGATTGAATCCCAGCCCAGGCCATAAGGCTGTAGTAATGGAAACAGCCTGGTACTGGCATTAAAACAGACACATTGATCAATGGAACACGATAGAGAGCCCAGAAATAAACCCACACCTTTGTAGTCAATTAATATTCGACAGGAAGCAAGCACATCCAATGGGCTAAAGATAGTCTATTCAATAAATGGTGTTTGGAAAATTGGGCAGATGCGTGCAGAAAAATGAAACTAGACCACTGTCTTATACCGCATATAAAAATAAATTCAAAATAGATTAAAGACTTAAATATTAGACCCCAAACTATAAAAATCCTAGAAGAAAACATAGGCAGCACAATCTTGGGCATTGCTTGTAGCAATATTTTATTGGATATATCTCCCCAGGCAAGGGAAACAAGAAAAACGAATCGGACTACATCAAACTAAAAAGTGTTTGCACAGCAAAGGAAATCTTCAACAAAATAAAAAACTCACAGAATGAGAGAACATTCACCAATACATCTGATAAGTGGTTAATACCCAAAATTTATAAAGAACTTATAAAACTTAATGCCAAAAAAAAAAAAAATTTAAAAATGGGCAAAGGACCTGAATAGACACTTCTCCAAAGAGGACATACAGATGACCAGTAGACATATGGGAAGATATTCAACATCACTAATCATGAGAGAGATGCAAATTAAAACCATATTATCTCACACCTGTCAGAATGGCCATCATCAATAAATCAACAAACAAGTGCTGGCGAGGATGTGGAGAAAGGGGAACCCTCTTGTACTGATGATGGGAATGCAGACTGGCGCAGCCACTGTGGAAAGCAGTATGGGGATACCTCAAAAAATTAAAAACTGATCTGACTTTTGGCCCAGTGATCCCACCTCTGGGAATACATCTGAAGGAACCCAAAACATTAACTCGAAAGAACATAAGCACCCCTATGTTCATTGCAGCATTACTTACGATCGCCAAGATATGGAAGCAGCCCAAGTGCCCATTGGTAGGTGAGTGGATAAAACAACTATGGGACATTTACACAGTGGAATACCACTTGTCTGTAAAAAGAAAATTTTACCCTTTGCAACAGCATGGATGGGTCTGGAAAACATGCTAAGTGAAATAAGCCAGTCAGAAAAAGACAAATACCATATGATTTCACTCATGTGGAATCAAATGAACAAACTAACAAGTAAAATAGAGACAAGACTGTTAAAGAGCAGGATGACAGCTAGTGGGGGGAGGGGGAGGTTAAGGGGTGAAGGGATTGAGCAAAAAGGAAAAAGTACTCATGGACAACAGTTTGGTGACTGCAAGGGCAGATGGATATAAGGGGACTAAATGGAAATGGAAAAGATAAAATAAAAATAATAATTTTAAAAAAGACCTACAACTAATGTACTAAATCTGCTCCCCTCATAGTTTCTGAATAGCCTGTGATTGGACCACAACTATGGCCTGCAGTAACCTGGTTCCAGTTCTGTCATTGGTCCAGCATGGTGCCTAATCCTGAGGTAAAACAGGATGTGCCCACTGCTTACAGAGGGAAAGATGGCTTAGACCCAGAATCCCAAGTCCTTGGTCAGCTGCCTCTTGCCATGGGCTTGTTCGTTCGTTTGTTTGTTTTTTAAGCTTCATCCAAGGACATGCTTATTGATTTTATATGGAAGAGGAGGGAGAGAGAAAGCAAGGGAGATTAACATTGATTCCGGAGAGAAACATCTATTGGTTGCTTCCCATAGGCACCCAGACCTGGGAATCCAATCTGCAACCTAGGTTTGTGCCCTGACAAGGAAGAGATCCCGCCAGCTTTCCATTACAGGACTACGCTCCAGCTAATTGAGCTACACCAGCCAGGGCTACTGCCATAGCTTTTCAAGATCCGTGTGCAGAGGAGACACAGGGCAGAATTACTTTCTTTACAACTCTTAAGGTTTTTTGTCTCTGAATCCTCATGTGGAAGCCTTGTTGCTTGTGAGCTGGATTAGACTCTGTGGAGCTGTAGGGACTCCTTTGGCTCTTGCACAGGCCCAACAGGCTTGTCAAAACTGCCCAGGCCCTCCCTGGCAGCTCTCCCATTTACTTATGCCCTGGTTTGCCCCCTTAAACTTACCATTCTAAGTGTGGAGAAGAAGAGGCAGAGAAAGTCAAACTCTAGAGAAAGAGTTGTTTTCTTTCTCCAAAGCCTAAGCAGACTTTCTGAAATTGAATTATATATACCCTTCTTTGAAAGGAAAAGAACTATTTTCACAGATCTCAGTGTTGACCCTTTTCTACTCTACAGTGATTTAAATACATACAAACATAACATGAAATATAAACTTTTTGCTTATCACTTTTGTATGAAAACCAACACAAATTTACAAGGAAAATACAAGCAAGCCGTAAAACTAAAAACCTTTCAATTCATACATGAATTCAGTGAAGTGATATTTTCCTCAGGTAGAATCACAGTAAATCCCCAAACAGACCTGCAGAACTTCTGTGCTTTCTATTTCACATGCTTCAAGCACAATCCTCTCTGTGCCACGACAAGGGAAACCTGCTGACCTTGTGAGTCACTCATTTCATCCTGCTGGGATTTATCAGCCTGCGTCCCTGACAATCCTTACGGATGTGGTGCAGGTCAAGCTGCCAACTCCCATTGGCCTCGGTTCCCTGAAAGATTTTTAAAGTGTCGGCTTTATGTGTTCCCTGAAAGAACTCACCGATAAAAGTACCTTGGCTTGGCACTTTCTTAAGGAGCACTCCACCCCCCACCTCGACCCCAACCTCTTCTTGGTTCACTTTGGGTTATTTATATTTTGCTGAAAAATTAACCATCCAAATTTTCAAATTTCTTTGCATAGAAACTTACAAAGCATATTCATAATTCTTTTCATTTACTCTTTTAATGTAGTTTTATTTTCTCATTTTGAATTATGTGTATGAATGGTTTCTCTGGTTTTTTAGAATAGGCTAATGAGCAGTTTCTAATTATCTGAAGTTTGTTTTGTTCTTTTTTCATCTGATCTATTTAAAATACAATTTTTCTTGCTTGTTAATGAGCATGTTTATAACTAGTAAAAAAATTCCTTGGAGTAAGAAAGTACATCTTAGGCCAATCCCCAGAGACTTTAAAATATAGAATTATTATTATTTTCCAACTATTCTGTTTTGAGTAAAGGGTAGTGTGATTGAGATTTTTATTTATACTTTTATTCATTTCTAGTTTTTAAACAATTGGAAAGGAGGTCTGTACTCTTTCTATTGTTAGTGAATATTTTTACTAAATTATTAGGTATAATTTGGATCATCCTTTAGTATGCAATAGCTTTTATGAAGAAATTGATATTTGTTTGGTACTTTGATCTAGTCTGAAAGTTTCTTGTAATATTTAGGATTTATTTCTCTTATATTTCCAATTTGTTTCATTACTAGTAGTTACTTTTACATTTTTAAAAGTAAACCTAAGACCTTATTTACAAATGTATCGACCTCAAAAATTATGGCCTGGCTGGTATAGCTCGGTGGATTGAGCGCGGGCTGGGAACCAGAGGGTCCCGGTTTGATTCCCAGTCGGGGCACATGCCTGGGTTGCCGGCCAGGTTCCCAATGAGGACCATGTGAGAGGCAACCATACTTTGCTGTTTCTCTCCCTCTCTTTCTCCCTCCCTTCCCCTCTCTCTGAAAATAAATAAATAAAATCTTAAAAAAAATTAATCTATAGTCATTGACTCCTTTCACTGAAAGATGAGGAACTTAGGATATGATGTGTCCTCCCAACTCTCAGTTTTTCTTAATAAGCTCTGAGAATTTTATCCAGGTCTGCTCTCCCACTCACATGTTTTTACATGACCATCTGTGAAATTGGTATGTTTTAAGCAGTGTCATGATAAAGTAGCCTCTACCACATGGCAGTAAGGATGAACTTGTCTTTCTTTGCACATGCAGGCATTGGTTTGAGTAGGTAAGTACAACTTCTTGATATTTCACTCAACAAACTACTTCAGGACCATTGGAGGAGAAGATAAGAGTCTTGGTTGTTGATGGAAAATCTTTCATTAATACCTCCTGGTAAGATGGAGAACATGCCAGCATCAAATTTTATGAAGTATCAATTGCTTGGGGCAAAATGCTGGAGAACGCAGAGAAATTCCCTTAAGAAATGCCGCATCATCATCAGTTCTCTCAATGGCTCACAGAACTATTCTTTGTGGAAAACCTCAGACGTCTACCACTCTGCATCAAAAAGTGACTCAAGAAGGCCTGGCTGGATACTCAGTTGTTAGAGCATCGTCCCAATATGCTAAGATTGTGGGTTCAATCCCCAGTCCAGGCACATATAAGAGTCAACCAATGAATGCATAAATAAGTGGAACAACAGATGGATGTTTCTCTGTCTCTCTCTCCCTTTCTCTTTCTCTAAAATCAATAATAATAGTAAAAAGTGTTTCAAAAGATTCTGAAATGGGAGGGCTTTTCTGAAATAACTTAATTTATTTAACTTATAGTTTACACTTTTATGTAATCAGAGAATGCTATGACACATAAAAATCTTTAAAAGAATATAAAAATAAAATTCTAAGAGATAAAAACTAATGACAGTGTTTTCTTTTAGTGGGACATAAAATAGTGGTAGCTCTTCAATTTGATGCTGTCATAGACATAGATAGAGTAAAATTTAGAAGTTCATTTTGAAAAATTTGTATATTATGCACTTTTTCTTTTAAAAATTTATAGCTTGCCTTTTTAGTTTGTGATCCCAGTGATCACAGCTACTTAAACTTAATTTGTTCATGACATAAATTCCTCATTCATACTTTTTAATGCTAATTTATCTCTCAGCTGGCAGCTGTCTTAAAATAGATTTTTTTCTTCTAAAAGGGATTTTGGCTAATACACTTTTTGAGGTTTTGCATATTTTTTAATGTCTAACAACTATTTACTAACTGCCAATTTTCGCTAGTCACATTACTCAAAGAGGTTTTGCACTTTTTATTGCTTTCTACAGCCATTTAATGTAAATGACAGCTTGTCTGGAAAATTCTCGTCACCCGTTTTTTCCTTAGCAGAAATCTCTTTTTTATCATTTAGTGTTGCCAAGAAATTAAATGTTTTCCTGCTATATTATATATGAATGTATGTGCGCATGTGTATGGATATGCATGAATATCTATATATAGATACAGATTTTCCCCCTTTGGAGGTGAGCTGTTTTTTAAGGCTAGCTTCATGAATGCCTTTTATACAGGTCCTTTCTTTTAAGATTTCTCTGTACTTATTTTTAAACAAAATTAAACACTCCAGGTAGGCCCAATGTCTGCCACAAAACGGTGTAAGTAGAATCCCTCTTGCCTAATCACTCTTTACCTGGACCTCGAGTGCCGTCTTTGAAGTTCTGCTAAACAGCTGGAAGCTGCTTCAAGGAGGTGGAAGGAAAGCAGGAACCATAAAACATTGTAATGAGGAAACTTTCTAAGTTTGTCCTTTTTTCTTTATATTAGTTTAAATTCCTGCTTTGAGGGCCAGGCCCATAAAAATAGGGGTAATACTGTCTCCTCTTCGTGAGGCAAGAGTTATCGCTTCTCTGTTTCAGACGGAGCCCCCTGCTTTGGTCAGAAGTCAGGTTAAGTGAAGTGTCTTGAAAGCAGCATACAAGTTTTCTCTACAGCTATGGAATCTGCTGCTGGAATTTTTATACTGCATACTATCTGTACTTACATGATATTTATATATCCTTTTTTTTTTAAGATTTTATTTTTATTTATTTTTAGAGAGAGGGGAAGGGAGGGAGACAGAGGGAGACAAACAGCAATGTATGGTTGCTTCTCACATGGCCCTCACGGGGACCTGGCCTGCAACCCAGGCATGTGCCCTGACTGGGAATTGAACCGGGACCCTTCGGTTCCCAGCCTGCGCTCAATCCACTGAGCTACACCAGCCAGGGCTTATATATCCTTTTGTTAATATTATATACATTTAATCTATTATATAAAATCTTTTAATATTTCTTATCTTATAAATTCTTATATGTAAAATTTACTCACATCACCCTACAAAGATTTCCCAAGTTCATATGTCCTAAAAGGCTCGCCAGATTCCACAGAGCACCTCACAGAAGAATTTTATTTCAGCAAAGGATACCGTGCAGGAAGGAAAGGAGAGTGGGGACACTTGGGGTCCAAAGGAGAGCTTGTGCTTAAGCCCCCCGGGATCTCCATTTGTACACAGACCATGCTGCCACATCGCCTCCAGCTCACACTACCAGATCTGTATGAAGAATCCTGACTTTGGGAGAGCTCAAAGTGGAATTCCCAGAATAGTTATGACTCTCTGGCCATGCAATCAGCCAGGTTTATTTAATTTATCAGGCCACTTGGGAACCATGTTTAAAGAAACTGACCCTGGGGGTTATCAGTGTCATTTCAGACTTTAAATGACATATCATAAATCCTGCTGCCCTTATCTTGTCCAGGAGTCAAAAACCAGACATCCTCATGTCCATAGAGATAAAAATAGAGCTTTTTCAGTTTAGTTGCAAACCAACTCTGTCCTCCGTATATACCCTTACCTCCAAACCTCCTGCTTTCAATTAGGAAGTTAGGCGGGTCACAAGGGGGATGAAAAGGCAGACTGTAGCTGTGTCGCCTCACTTTGGGCTCTCGGCCACAGCTCATCTCTGCATGGGCAATAAATTGCAAGTGTACTATCTTTCCTAGTGCCCAGTTTTCCCAAGTGGGGAATGGCGAATAGGCACACATTACTTAAAGTTTTTGGTAGAAGATTAAGGCTATTTCCTGGTTTCAATCTTAATGAAGTTTTATTCTATAAACTCATTGCTTATTGTTCATTTTGGTTTATTTCAGGGAGGGGTGGCATTTATGAATGAATTAATACTAGTGCTACCATCCTTCCATGGACATCTTAAATCTGGGAGAGATAAGAAGTTCCCGGAGGGAACTGTGAGTGTCCAAAAGCCTCTGACCATAGCGACGATGGAGTCAATATGAGGGGCTAGCTCAAATCACGTGGAGCCTGACAGGAAGAGCGATGTAATAGTTCCAGCCTCCAGAAGATCGAAGAATTAGCATCATTCATCTCTCCCTGTCCCTTCCAGCTGCCCCCAACTTCCAATAAGGGCCCATCATAGATCATATATACTATCTTGTAATTAACTGTGTACATAACTGCTCTCTGCTAGTCTGTACAAGAAAATGTCTTTTTCAGTTCTGATTCCTGGTTTCTAGCTGAGTACACAGAAAATAGTATAAATACAATAAGTGTCTGAATCATCATATACCTTGAGTCTAATCTGCAAGTTAGTAACTTGGACAAGAAATGAAATGACCAGACGGTTCTTGTCACACGTCAAGGCTTTCAGGTGTTCTCAAACAGGTCTTGACAAATGCAGGCATATACCTGCCTCTGCCTACTCTATCCTAATTTGGCTCTCTAAAAGGTGTTCATGACAAGCCACGGATGGGGAAGAGGACTGAAGGAGACAAACGGAATGATACGACATCTGCAGGAGGAATTTAATCTTTCTATAACATTTTGAGGAAAGTAGGTGAGGCTTGCTTCCAAGGATCGGCAATATTCCAGAAGTGGTTTGCCAAGCTGTTCTCTCCCTCCCTCCTTCAAGCATCTCCTTTTGCATTGTAGATATCCTTTTCTTTTTGCTTTCTGGAAAAGAAAGTATTAATACCTAAGGCCTCTGCAGTCTGCCAGGGATTGCCCTGTCTGTCCAAGCTTCAGGATATCAGATGATACATGTGGTCACCAAATTAGAAAACTGTGTTGAAGAACAAGCACATGGCTTGTTGGGAGGGCCTGCTGAAATTTCGGGATGCTCACAGTCCTTGCCAACCTGAATGTCTTTGGAAGTGCCAGTCTGGCTGTCAGGAGATAATGAGGGTTTCTGTGCATGAGGGTGATAACGTGACATCACCAATTCAGCTGCAGCAGTGTACTATATGGGGAAGAGTTCAATGAAGTCGTTTAATAACTTTCCCTAACCTCATAAAAATCTGGAACTGAATTCTGAACCATGCATTCTGGATTCTCTGAGAATTCAATATCAATTTGATCATAGGAAACCTCTGAGCCTAGCATTCCACTCCCTAAAGGTCAGGAAAGATTCATAAATGTCACAGAGTTAGACAGAAACTTAGATATCTAGTCCTACTCTCTTATTTGGAGCTGAGAAACTGAGTCCCAGAGGCAAAATGACTCATCTCAGGTCATATAGGTAAGTAAGTACATGGCAGAGCAAGAGCAGCAGTTTCCCCAAGTCCAGTGGCCTTTCTGGGACACCCATGGGAAACTGGTATAGTGTAAGGGCCCAACAATTAGCTTTTGTGATTTGTAATGCACATGCTTGACAGTAACTTTGGCCTGCCAAGGCATTCATTTCAAAGACATCCGTCTTGAATAAACATACTGACAGCTACATAAATAGAGTGTCAGCTGCCCGCCCATGAAGTTCCCTTTTCAGAAAGCCCCGAATGACCAAGGTAACTGACCACCTGAGTCATCCTGCTTTTTCCTTCCCACACTTTAATTCCTACTGTTATGTTTTAAATTCACCAATGAAGAGTGAGCCCATGAAATCCTAGGCACCCCATCCTCGATCCCAATAGTCAAAACGCCTGCTCTCTCTACCTGAGACCCTGTTGTGTGTACCATCCAGAATTTGGGAGTAAATGCCGTGTTTTTTCAAAGTTCCCTGAGGGTTGTTGCTGAAGTGCACCTTGCAAATACGTGTATAAGAAGGAGAAGGCCTCACCAGCCGTAACGTTGGCTCTGGTCAGGGAAATGTCTGTGGGGGCTGCTGCACATAGTAGGGGCCCAGGTGAGTGCCTCAGGCATCCCTAGAGGATAGCATCTCTATCATGGGCTGACACCAACACAGAACAATTCTGTAACCTTGACCCTTGAACTCATAACAACATGTACAAAACTAAGAGAAAGTCTGGCACGGGGAGCTTTGCACCAACTCTGAGAGAATGGAACTTAACTGTGCTTCATTTTGTCTGTAGTTAAGAGTACTCACCAGCTACACCCCACTCTCTGCTCACCCCAAACTTTTAAGTATAGAGCAGCCAAGGAGGAGAAAGGAGGAAAGGAAAAACAACCAGCAGGGAAAGGAGAATTTGTGGTGGCAGAGCACTGGACAAAGTTTTTTTTCAAGAGCTTTCTCTTTATCTGGAACCTCCATATACTAAGGTGTCCTGAGATTATCAATCAGGGCCTGCAGAGGTCACAGTTCTCCCTGGTCTTGAGCTGTTTTTACCCTCAATGCTCTAGAAGTTGAGAAGGCTTGAGCTTCATTACTAACTAAACTCCAGAAAATCAGACCATCTGGGTGCTGTGGACTCTACTGCATCTGAACCGCCTGTCTCTGTAGTAGGGGAAGGATCTCTCGCTGAATTAATATGCACCTCAGAGTCCTGGGGTTTCTCTGGTGAAAAACACTTCCTGAAAATTCGTGGAAGGGACTTGTGACAAGCAGTAACTTTGCCAAGGCTGTGTCCTTTTCAGAGTCTTCCAGATTTCCTTCGTTCAACTCAGTGCTTCTCTTTTAAAATACCCTAATTCCACAATTTTTCTCAAAAACCATATTTTTTTGTTCCTTACCATTTTTTGTTGCTATTGTTTTTAAAGGAAATACTTTTATAGAAAATAATACCTAGATTTCAAACTATTTTACCTATACCCCAGAAGACAAATTCAGGTTACCTAAATCTCTAATTCTCTCATTTGCTGAAATATACTTTGTATTTTACCAGACTATAAAATCTGAGGACATTTACCAATCACATCTTCTTCTGAAGGTATTTTGGTTCTTTCACTGAGCTTTAGCCAATTCTACAGTGCTCCAAGTCTCAGCACAGTCATTAGAGAAAGGAGAGTTTAGATGCAGTGCTAATTATTAATCTCAGGGACAGTGAAACCAGAAGAATGATTGAAAAAATAATCCGAGGTTATAAAAAATGGTTGTCTTTCTTTGGTTGCAGAAGCTAGAAGCTCATTGATATTATTCAAAAAGTAAATTTCCTATTTCTATCTAATTAATTTCCTTGGGAGATGAAACGTCCTCATTATTATTTTTCCTAAAATGCAGGGGGCCGGCCCCCACATTTCTCCGGTTACCCCGAAGGAGGACAGTAGGTGAAATGAGACGACTCCAGACCTCTCTGGGGGTGCAGGAGAAACGGCCAGGCCTCGGGGACCTGGCCAGGCCAGCCAGCCTCTAGGGCCAGACTGACACCCTCCAAAACATTTTCTTTATTTTTAAAGGGTTTTCTTTTTACAAGCAGTAGAAAAAACAGATGAATACTTGCAAATCATTAATGGCAGGAAAAGGCTGACTTACAAAACTAGTTACAGAGTACCTTAATTTTTTCTTGGGCTTAAACAAATGGCTTGTATGATAAGGAGGTTTGCTGATCTATCTATTATCCAGGAAACAGTATTAAACTACAAACTCTTAGGTCCTAGTTAATGGCTAAACATATAGTTTTAAAGTCTCAGATCTCTCTGAGTTAAAGATGTATGCAGAGGTTGCTCTTTGTCCTTTTGAGACTTGAAGAAAATGTCACGTAGGCAAAGGCATTCTTAACCATTAACTACATTCGTCAGGGCTTAGATGTTTGGCTACCCATCAGGAGACAGGAAGGTTTTATTTACATTTTTCTGAGATGTGAATCTATTGTTTTGTTTAACCTTTTACTAAAATCTACTATTTTCAGCTAAAAGCTTCCTAACTTTTCTATTTATCTGGTCCTGGTAATAAAACATTCCTGCTCAGTAGTAAATTTCTAGCTTTGGAAAGACTGTATAAGACATTTCTTAGTAAATGGCTTCTCTAGCAATTAGCAGTTGCTTCTGCTTTTAGTGTTCAGGTGGCTGGTTTGCTAAATGGCTTAACTCCTCTCCTTAACCCTTCCATGTCGGGGAACAGGCTAGCAGTTAGAAGACTTTGTTTTCAGATGTCAATGAGTATTGCCACATCTACATCATGCAAGCCATAAGCTAGATTCGGGGTGAACTGCCCCTGGTCGCCTGCTGCCGTGCAGCGGCATCCCGCCCATATCCGACTGTGCCGAGAAATGGGTGTGGGTTAGTTCTCCACAAATCAGTGCTCATGGATCGGCTGTAAAGCGGCCTGCAACACTAAAACTGAGATTATTTGGGCCTCTTGCTTAAAAATTGTCTCTACATCACCCTAGCCAGGTAGCTCAGTTAGTTGGAGCATTATCCTGTGCACCAAAAGGGTTGAGGGTTCTAATCCCCATCGCAGCATGTGTGGAAGGCAACTGATCGATAGTCCTCTCTCCCTCCCTTGCTCCTTCCCTCCCTCTCTCTCTTTGACCCCCTCTCACTTCCTCCCCACCTTTTCCTCCCTCTCTCCCTCTTTCTCCTTATTTAAAACCAATAAACATATCCTCAGATGGGAATTTTTTAAAAATCTTCCCTATATCATTTCAAAAGCAATGGTATTCTTTTTGGGGGGGAACAATTTTAAGCTGTGCTTTACTTTGGCTTAAATTTAAGAGCAATACCCACCTACCTGGTTCTCCCCCCTGCACTTGTCTAGCTGCTGGTACAGACTGTTCTAGAAAGAGAGAGGAGGAAGCTCTCCACCTTGGGAGAGGGATGTGGTGGGAGCAAAATTTACACAAGAGAACTGTGTTTTAAAGTCACTTGAACTTTCTGGACTTCGGTTTTCTGTATAACAGGAAAAAATGAATGGCCTTCATGAGACTGAGGAACAAAGCAAGGGATTTCTCAAGCTCACTGAGTCACAATTTCCACTTACACTATAATTACGACAAAGTGCAGATGATGTGAGGACAGATTTGTGCAAATAGGCACAGATAAGCTACCAGCTAACACTCACATGTGGCTTGAATGCAATTGTTGATGTCCGTGATCATTAGAGTTAATAACCAATACAAAGATTATTTGAATAATTAGTTATTATTAATAACAGTGGCAAAAAATAAGCATCCCATTATTGATAGAGGCTGGAATTGTTGGATGCCAATGCCTGGGAATCTGACCGACAGCCTCAGGGAAGCTCATAGGTATTAGTTGGTAATATTCCTTGTTAGTTGTTTGCTGATAAAAAAAAAAGTAAGAAAGAAGGATGGGAGGTAAAGAAGAGGGGAGGGAAAAACGGAGGGCATTTAGTCATATGTAAAAAAAAATGTTCTTTTTCAAAGGAAATGATTATATTTGGATTATATCTTATGTGTTGAAAACACAAAAGAACTCCTAGATATCATCTCCTTCTTTGTAATTTTATTTTACAAGGTCCAGTATGGCAACAGGCCCATTAGCAAGAAAGTACAGGGGTTCAACTGTGAGGGGTCAAGGTTTTCCACACCGGGAACTCCATGGTACCTGCTCGAACTCTGTCAGTATCACCCCTAGTAACAATGCCAGACTCTGCTGGTGATTCAGGGATTCCTTTTTCCTGCTCTCTCTCTGAGAAGGCACAGAAGATAACAGCAACAGAGCAGGAAGTGGCTATGATAGAAAAGCTGGTTTAGGTACTTTCACTGGACTCCTGTGGTATCGAGCTTCATGAAAAATATAGCAATATAAAAAAAGTAGAGCCATCTTAATCATTTTAGACTGATATTTCAAAAAAGGTTATGAAACCATCTCTTCCAACTGTTCAGACGTTTCCTGAAAATATGTGCCGTGATCTTCAATTTTCCTTATCATAGTTTTCACTTACCAATTAATACTAAAAAAGTAAAAGAGAGACATAAATACTTATTCTATAGACTCTTGTATTCCAAATCATGTCGATCATGTAAGAGAAGAAAAATATCCATTTTTCAGGACCCTTATTCAGCACCACACCCCCTCCAGTTAGAGAAACAAACAATTCTTTCACACATCTTTACGTTGTAAGGTTTCAATAACAACTCGTGAGTAAGCAAAGGTTTGCTATTATTTAATCTTGGAAGAACACTGAAAGAGAAAGGAAGAGGACGTGGGCAGTGTGGAATGTAGGCAGAACTCCTTTCCGTAGCTGGCCACATGTGGCTTTAATAGCTGAAGGGAAACTGGCTGGGGCTATGGTTACGTATTTCTGTTCAGTAAGGGTATCCATGATGGTAACTCTCATGATGACGGTAGTCATCCTGGTAACCATCCTGGTATCCTTGGTGGTAACTATGGTAACCATAGCCTGCATACTCATCTTCGGGGCAGCGCATCCCCAGTGACTGCTGAATGGCCATTTCCTGTCTCCGGAGTTGCATCGAATCAATTAAATCGTACACAATCACCATGGACCACATTGGGGAAGGATACCAGGATTTTACATTTCCATCTTTTCCAACTAGAAGCATGGAGAAGTACTCAGGGCTCACTTGAAAATAGTTCCGGATGTCTTTCACCAAATGGGCTGGTACATCTTCTCGCTCAACAACAGAGCTCCCTAGAATAGGGTTAGGAAAATATTAGAGGATTAAAGAGTCAGCACCCAGGAAAACAGAATGAGAAGAGATCACTGAGAGGGTAACGACAGGACTCAGGAGTCTATTTTCTTTGGCTCAGAATCCAATGAAGGAAGTTTGCTGTTTTTTCCTACTAGAGAGTAAATGTCCCGCTGTTCTGCAACACTATTAGCGTAACTTTGGGGCACGTGTTCTCCCTTCCATGGGAGCGTTACAAGATGGAAAAACAGTCCCCTAGTTTAATCCTGGCAGGATCAATTTATTTAAAATTTGTCACTAACAAAGATTATATTGTCTATATGCCTGTTTATTTCCAATTAGCTTAGTTCTTTGCAATTATGATTTTTCTTTTGATGCTGTTGTCTGTATAAAAAAGAGCTTATTCTGTTGTCTGTATTTAAAAAAAACTTACTTTATTGTCAAAAGTGAAAAATACCAATTATGTAAGAGCTGGATAAATGCATTTAAACTATTATGATTAGTGACACTGTCCAGCATTGTGCCAGGATTTTATGCACATTTTCTTATATAAAGAGCTTGGAAGGAAGGGCTAGATATGCCTTTATTTTTTTTTAAGATTTTATTTTTATTTATTTTTAGAGAGAGGGGAAGGGAGGGAGACAGAGAGGAAGAGAAACAGCAATGTATGGTTGCTTCTCACATGGCCCTCATGGGGACCTGGCCTGCAACCCAGGCGTGTGCCCTGACTGGGAATCGAACCGGGACCCTTTGGTTCCCAGCCCGCACTCAATCCACTGAGCTACACCAGCCAGGGCTAGATATGCCTTTTGAAACCTTTAGTAGCTAGTCACGTTCTTTCAGCTTCTCAGAGCCTTTTAGTAAATGTCCATCTGTTGAAAAGGAATCGATAAGATATAACCTATGGGCCTCATGGTACCATTGTGAGAATTAAATCCAATAACAGATGAAAATGTTTTGTAAACCATAGAGTCCTATGCAGACAAAAATTGCTAGTTAAGAAAGTGATTATTTTTATTATCATTTATGAATGATTTTATAATAAAAACAATGTTAGCTTTTTCACTCCACCTCTCCTTCCTCTACACACACTGTGTGGGCATGCATGCATACACACACATGCATATCCATGTATGTGAAGGAGGTGGGGTGTCCTTTAGAGCAGCGATATCAAACTCATTTTCATGGGGGGGGGTCACATCAGCCTCGCAGTTGCCTTCAAAGGGCCGAATGTAATTTTAGGACTGTGTAAATGTAACTACTCCTAACAGTTAAGCGAGTGCTCAGCGCGCCGCCAGGTAGAAACATGGTGCTGGGCTGGATAAAACAAGGTGGAGGGACGGATTCGACCCATGGGCCTTGTGTTTGCCACCTGTGCCTTAGAGGTATATCCACTACTTGCATATAATTCCATATAATTGAACTGAACCTAACAGTAGCTCACATTGTTATAAAAAAACAATACCATACCATTAATCGGGAACAGTTCTAAGACTCCTCCAATTTCCTCTCCAACACCTAAAAGCTTCAGAATGGTTATGTGGCGTAGACCTGAGAGAAAAAAGAAAGCCATAGAATTATGGGAATGGACTCTAAGTCACCTTTTACTTCCAAAGACCAATGTCTTACAATTAAAACCTCTTAGAATATAACCTGATTAGAGAGAATAATCTATTTTTTAATTATTCCATAAGAAAACACTTAGCCCTGGCTGGTGTAGCTCAGTGGATCGAACGTGGGCCTGGGAACCAAGAGGTTTCCAGTTCAATTCCCAGTCAGGGCACATGCCTGGGTTGCAGGCCAATTTCCCAGTGGGAGATGCATGAGAGGCAACCGCACATTGATGTTTCTCTCCCTCTTTCTCTCTCCCTTCCCTTCTCTCTTAAAATAAATAAATAGAATATTAAAAAAGAAAAAAGAAAATACTTAAATACTTTTAAAACCTTGAAGAAGACCAACTGCAGACTTTAAAATTAACAAAAGGGTCAGATGTTTGTTTTGGGGGTGTTTTTGTAGAGTAAAATAGAAGAATTCGCTCTTAAACTATGACAAAACAAAACTAAAGTTACTAGAACATTAACATACCTGAGATGGTCTAATCTGATTAGTGTTCTGAAAAAGTCACAAACTTACACAGACCACTTTCAGAGGAAAAAAATGAAGATCCCATCCACTGTCATTGTTGAAGAAATAATTCTGGCTTCCTCAAACAAAGTTTGTCGCTCAAAGGGCAGGTTCTTATCACTTATTAAGAGGATGCAGAGAGGGCAAGTAGCTCTTAGGTGAGCACAGCCTGCTTCCCACCCTCAGCTAAAGTTTCAGGAAAGGAGAGAGGTCAGGCCTTGGCAGCTCATTGGGATTCTCTTGAAGATGAAGCACACATGAGGGGTTCAGGAGAAAGAAACAGGAGGGCGAGGGGGCCGTCCATTCATCCTGTCAAGACTTCATGGTTTAGGCAAGATCCCAGCCTAGTCAGGGTCATACCTTGGAACTAATAATCTGAGCACTGCTGGGGTGTCTTGTCCTGGGGAGAAAACCGGAAGCCACTGCAGAGGTCTCCTTTAAGGAGGAGCTTAAGGCAAAATACTATTTCAAAAAAAAAAAAAGTTTGTGGTCTTTACTTTGTTCCCAGAGAAGTGAAACATTCTGTTCTACATGTTGTTGAATTGTGTTTCCAAAAGGGAAGGTTACGAATTTAATTATTCCTGAAAAACATGATTTGTTCACATTTCCTGTATCTTGTAAACAACAGAGTTTGCCTACAGCAATGTGACTTTGGGTTCTGTACGCAGAAATTAAAAACACCCCTAATAGCTGCTGCAAAGATGTCTTCAGAAAATTAAGTCATGATTTTATTTATATTCTTATTGCGAAGGGTCATTAACTGCTTTAAGAAACTCTGTTTTTCTAGCACCATTGTGGTTATAAATAATTTAAAATATGCTTAAGAATAGTGGTACAATCAAATCTTATATATGTTGATATAAAGTCTTAAATTATTCACCTTGATAGTAGGAGTATAAATGAAAACTGAAATGGATCGATAATTTACATGTACTGGCCCACAGCAAGAACCCAGGCTCCATTACTGTTTCGCAGAACGCAGCCCCTCTCCTCTGACAAATCAAGTACAGTTAATAACTAACACATGATTCTTCTTCCTAATAGAAGCATCAAAATAGTGTTGATTCATCTATGTTGCAATAATGAATTTTTTAAAACTGTGGCTCCTGCTACTTTCCCACACCCATGACTCTCTCAAGAATTCTTCCTTTGCACAAGTGTATCTTAAATGAGATTTCAGTTGTGATTTCCCCTTTGGAAATTGCCATTATCTCTGAGGTTCATCATTGAACTTGGTAGTAAGTTTTATGTACTATGCATTTTACTTTCTGTATATCCATATTCAAAATGATATTAGCTCTATCAGGCCCTAGTATAATAATGTTTGGTAAAAAAAAACGAAAAGCACATGTTAGTTTTCAAAACACTGGACAATTCACTACAAAAACAAAACTGTTTCTTTCTGACCAGCTTGTCTTAAAAATAATGTTGTTTAACAGACCTTGCAGTCTTCTTGGTGCCTTTTTAAAGGGATGACAATATAGTAAAATGTGTTTCAATTAATATATTAATTTACAAAGCCATTCCTGTTTTACAAAAGACATTTAATTTGTGGAGAAGCACCCAGTGTTGGTAACAAAGAATTACCTAAGTGAATGATGATATCCAGGTTTTATAATCTTGAGAATATACATATATATATATGTGTGTGTATGTGTATGTTTGTGTGAGTGAGTGTATATACATAATACAGATCACCGAAAGTAAAGCAGCAGGTATTTTCAAACACTGCAGTAAAGAACCTGAGAGAGGAGAATGTCGGGAAAGAAAATAGACCCTGGTTGACTAAGATGCCAGCCTGAAGGCAACTTTACACTCAGTATAACTGAGTAAGTGTCTGGGAATCTTCGGTCCAGACTGCGGAGTATTTGAATGATCTAAGCTTCTATATTTCATTTTAGAGCTGACCAGGAAGAGAGTGGTGTGGGAAAGCAGTGATGACGAGGCTTCCCACTCACCAAAATTGCATGCCTGACCACCAAGGGCCGAGAGCTGCTGTGAATAGGCCCAGTCTTCATCGTTAGGAGCAGAGATCACCAGCAACCGCCGCCTCCATCGGAACCTGGGAAAGAAGCAGGAGGCCACAATGACTACTTCAGACAATACAGGCTGGTGTGAGAAAGCAGAGTAACTTCGGCTCTTGGCATTTTCCTATGCCCAGAATGAAAAACACTGACTCTTAGAAATGGCTCATAGCTCCTCAAAGCCATTAAACTGCATTTCTACATTTCTTGCACTTTTTCTATTGTAACTCCACAGTCTGCCTACTGTGGTATTTGCATGATATGTCAGGCATGAGTTTGGCCCCCATGCCTGATGAGGTCACTCAGGAAGAGACACAGCTCTCAGACGCCATGAGGACGGGCCAAAATTGTATGTCATATTGTAGCAGCAGAAAAAGGAATCAAAAGGGAACTGAGGAAAATTCAAGTTCTAGTAGAGACCCCTAAGGCTTCAAGGGGGGTTAAGAAATAATTATATGGATAAGAACTAGAGTGAGAACAGAGAACTGAATTTTAAGTAGGTGACAGGAAGAAGGAAAATGGAAAAGTGGCTCAAAAGGTCAAGGAAGGTTCCTGGAAACACAAAGCTCTATTCACCTTCCTCAGTAGCTACTAGTTTTTCCAGAGGCAAGTACAAGTTCTGGCATGCACTCGATTGTATGAGTAAAAACCAACACTTTTAAAGTACCCCTATGAAATAGAATGGTGCTAAACCTATAGCCACAGGGTTTTAGAATACATAATAAACTTGCTTCTGCAATTATAGCTTCAACACAGCATGGTACTGGAAAGAGTTTTTCTCTTGTAGCCAGGAAACGTTTTGTCACTGCTCCTTTTTGGATTCCTTAAGCATGCCCCTCAATTCAAGTAATTCTCAATTTTTCTTTATCTGTAGAATCAAAAATAGCATCTACTTCAAAGAGGTGTTATAGACTTAAACCAAAGCTCACAAATGTAAGGGATCCATGTGATGACAGGCATGTAGACCGTGTCTTCATCTGCAGGCTCCTAGATGTAGAAGTTTGTCCACTAACAGACCTTGAACATTGTCTGTCTCACTGCCATGTGATAACTGATCCAACTTTTGTGTTTGTATCATTTTAGAGTTCAATTTATGCACAATATGGCTTCCTCATTACAACTCAGAGCACATGGCATATTGCCTTCATTTTACAAGTGACAAAAGGAAGCTTAGAGAAGTAAAGTAATTTGACTAACAAGTAAATTGAAGAGGTGGTACCAAAATACAGTTTTCTGTGACTCTCAGGCCATGGTTTCCCTCTTCTACCACCCTCAGACATCCTGATGCCAAGGTCCCTGAGAGGGGAGGGGGGAGAGAGGGTATGCAGCCAAGGGCAACTGTGTGGAGTTGTCTCAAATTCTGCCTTCACTAGAGAAGGGGTTTTGCTTTCTGCCTTCAGTGTAGGCAACTACGGGCTGTTGGAGCGCTTGCTGAGCTGTTAGTCAGCTGATTTTACTCATGGCTTCTCTCCCTGTGCCCTTTCCAGCTTCAGAGTGAACATGAGAGTTTTCAACCCAAAGAAAATGGCCTCTTGGGGGAATAGTGGTTTGGGTGAATGAGAGAAAATGATAGTCTGATGAAATACAACCTCTAAATAGATGCCTGTAGCAAGGCTCGCCAAGAATTGCTTGCTGTGACATTACATTCGCTTCCTCTGCTTGTTTTTCTTCAAAAAGAAAGAAAAACTAAAATCTCCACTGAGGATATGGAGATGAATGTGTTTGGCACAGAGGAAGACAGAGGCGCGTCTGAGACTGTCCAAGGTTTCCTGGGAAAAAGAACAGTGACGGCTGTTGGATCACAGACATGTTCTCCTGCACTCTCCCTGCTTCCTTAGGAGACATGCCAGACCAGCACTGCCCTCCGCCCCCGCCCCACCAGCCTCCAAACCAGGCCGGCCTTCCCGGCCTCACACAGAGCTGTAGGGTATCCTGGAGGGAGCTATTTTGGGTGAGGGATATTTTGGCTTGTTTACCTGTGTGCACCGCTGAACACTGTCCTGATTGCACAGGGATGGGGTCTGAGACTCTGTGTCACAGACACACCAGGAGAAGGTCATTTTTCCCACAGTCCCTTCACACTAAGATAAAAGCCCCCAGCTTGCGACACTGAAGGAAATACCATCCATAGGATGTAACAAGAGATGGGCCTGTGACACAGATCCTTATTTTGGACAACTTGTTTTTCTATCATTTTAGTTTCTCAGTAAATAAAAGTTCTATGAGCTATGGATATGTTTGCTTCTCTTGACCAGTATTCCAAAATTAGTGTGTGTTTGCCCACTTTTCGGGCTTCTGTGTCACAGAAAGGTAATTGTAGCCTGAAACAGATGAGTGTCGCTCAAGGTTAGACTGGCTTCAGAGTCTGGTCAGCTGAAACCAGGCTTAATACACCCACCGACAACTCAGCAAATTTGAAGGAAAATTCCCATTTGGATACTGGTTTATTTACATAACTTTTATTTTAAAAGATTTCTTTTTCAGTTCTCTTTGCCTGGGTTTCAATCCTGAGGTGTTTACTCACCTCTCCCTTGATGACAAAATTCTCTAACTAGGAGCTGACTAACTAGCCCAGAGACTCTTACTAATAGCCCGCATTTATTGATTGCTCGCTTTGTGCTAGATTCTGGGCCATCGTTACCTTCAGTATTGAATTTACCTTTTACAACGATCTTAAGAATGTATACGCTTATTATCCCTATTTTGCAATGAAGGAAACTAAAGCCCAAGATCACACAGCTAATGAGTGGAGAAGCCAGGAATTAAGCTCTGGGCTGTCTTACTCAGGCCTTTAAATAATGTACTATTGAACTTTCAATGTTGAGACCAAGGATAGTCATCAAATCATCAGCACAGTGATTTTATGAGTCGTGACCCCCGTCCTGTGTAGCCAGAGACCATCCACACGACAATCGTACACCATTCTGCTATCTTTAAGAGACGTATGTTCCTGAAAGAGTAATAAATGTAAGAGCCCAGGTGGGGTCTTAAATTCTAAGGAAACTACAGTTACATAGTGTAGGACCCTATCCAGTTCAAAAAACTTTAGGTTCAAAATGTGCGGACAAGTCTTAAGAATCAAAGATGTGACGAATTCAGATCAGTGGTCAACGCCAATGAGCACAGCAAGACTGTGAGTGGACAAAACTGAGAGAATGTCAGATCTTCCTTTCAGGTTTAAAACCCACGACACGGTGATTATAAAAGACACACTGCCTGGCGGTGGTAAGAAGAACCCCTCCTGCTGTCTGCGGCTGAGGGTGTCATGGCTGGCCCAAGTCCTTGGTTATAAACAGCATCAGTGAATGGGTGGTCACTGCCTGTTTTAGAGGCTGGGCAGCCTGAGTTCACTGGGATGGGTCAGGAGGTATGCATCTTTCAGTCCTGAAAGATTTAGAACTGAAAACAGAATGTTTTCAAAGAGTCAAAATCGTAGTAATAATATATATATTTCCAAGAAGATCCTGGTTTTCTTTACATAATTTATGTTCTTGTGAAACTTTGGCTTAATAAAATGACATCTTTAAAACTCCAAGTTAGAATGTGTAATTGAGTATTAGGTGTAAATGTATGGTTTTAAGTTGAAATCTCCCTAAGTGTATACAGTTATCGGAACATATGAGAGAAGTTTAGATTCACTGTATTTACAAGATTAACTTATTAAATGTATCAATCATTTAAGTACTCAGAAATTCTTTCGAGCAATTGAAACATATATATATATAAAATGTAAAATGTCCATTTGAAATAATAAAGTTGTTTAATTACTGCATTTGTAAGCAACATCAAATATTATCAATGCCCTTTAAAATTGATAGCTAATGTTTCCTAAGTAATAAATAGAATAAGATTTAAGTCTAACTTAAATGTTTAAGGGAAAACTAAGATCAAAAATAAACTTTCAAAGAACATTTTGTGCAAGGAAGGAAAGTAGAAAGGAAGGAAAAGGGAAATGGAAATGGAAAGAAAAGAAAAGAATTTTTTAAAAACTCTTCAAGGACAACAGTGAGCTCTTATTATTTATCTTCTAAGTCAATGCCGTCTAGAGGGATGACCTTGGATCTGAAGTTGATGTTTCAATGGCCCCAGGACTGAACAAGAAGCCGTCTGCCCAGCGGAGTCCTAGGGCCCTTTCTCGGCCATGAGAGAGGCATGAAGACTGAGTTGAGAGTTAGGTCCCTGGGGAGGCATGCACCCTCCAACTCCATTCCAGAAACTGGCATTGCACTGAAAATGTGGATGACGGGAGAATCTCAGATTCCTTTTAGCTCTGAAATCCTGTGGTTTTACAATTATCTTCTTTTGCTTCAAACTCTGGGCCTCTGGGTCCAACACTAAAAATAATTCACTTCCTATTTTCAACAGGAGTATTAGATAAGAATGTGGACTTTAGGAGCCAGATTATCCCGGGGCCACTGAGTCCTAGAGCTGACTAGCTTAATGATGAAAGTTTCTTATTTAATCTCCATTAGCCTGGGTTGTCTCATCTGTAACATGACAATAGTTACAGTATTTAGATCATGGGATTGTTGTTCAGATTAAATCCAGCAAAGAAGATGAAGTGCTTGGCACAGAGGTGAGCGTACTGAAGGTGATCATGATCACCGCAACCCTGGGATGGAGGTGTGGCTACTTACTATCTTTATTCTCATTTGTCAGTGAGAGATTCTTAACACAGTTTAATTAAGAAATGTAGGGGCAAAAAAGTAAATTGCAGACCTAAAACTTAGGTGAACAGTAAGTCCTATGCTCTCTACACATCATGAGGCTATCTCCTAAGAGGCTCAAGCCTACTGAATCTAGAGGAATTCAGATTACCCACTTCTCATAGAATTCTTGATTCTATGACTCGTTTATGGGGAATATGCTTTATAGACACAAGTAAGGAAGTTCTGCCTGGAGTGAAACACAGTAAACACCAAGTCTCCAAGCAAAGCTCCATTTCAGGAGCCCCTCGCCACACAAATACAGATTGGGCGGTGTTACCCTGAGGCCTCTGAGTTTGTTTGTTATGGGTGGAATTGTTGCAGCTTTGTACCTCCTAGGGTTCCCAAAGGCCCTGTAGCCTTTTTATCCAACATGGGGGAAGGAACAGAGAAGGGAGGACAAGGAAAGACTTTTTTTTTAACACTCTTTTCTGTATGTGTACAGAAAAGAATTTCCCTACAATGGTTTGCAATAAACCACACTCCCCAGGGAACCAGGGTGCAGGGTCAGAGGATTTCTCCCTTTGAGGTCCTGGTGGGGCTTTTGTTGTTCTCTACAAAGTTGGAAAGAAGCAGAGAATCAAGCAGTGTTCCAGATCCTGTTGGAAACTAGAAGGAGCCTAATGTATAAATACGTAAAATAAAAATACTGTATACAAAGCCCTCAAAATTCACTGACTGAATAAATTAACCTTCACAGGTTAGAATTTTGTATTCTGTGCAAAAAAAAAGGAGAAACAATTTATCCAAAGCCACCAAACCAACGTTCAAGCTTCGAGTTGACCCCAAGCAGCCTGTGACCAGAGCCACTTCCAACATGGCAAAGAGTAAGCCCAGTGGTGGAGCGCTGGGAAGCAGACAGACCTTGCACCAGGGAAGGTCACTGTCTGCACATGCCTGCTAGGTGTTTCCTGGGTGTTTTCACCAACTCACCCAGAACACATTTCTGCCTGCCCCCTCAGAGACTCTGAAGGTGATATACCTGGATAGGAAGTTCTCCAGTGACTGCTTCTTGTCTTCCTTGCAAACAATGCCCTCCTTTTTCTGTTTCTCCATGTCTTTGATTCGGGACTGGAAAGTATCAATCAAATCAAACACAGACTTCATTGCTATAGGCACCTCATAGTATTGCTGTTTAAGAAAGAATAGAAAGTATATAATGTATAAGGATATTTCTCCTCTCTTCTCAAAAGATAGAGGGCCCAGGAGAATTCTGGGAAACTCTGAGAAAATCAAAGCCTAGAGGGCTCAGTGATTTTTAAACTCTCTCCTGTAATGGTATCTCTGCTGATGTTTTGAACTTCAGAATCCATGAAACAACTGCCACTTACCTTTTATGAGGATTGCTTTTTTAAAAAATTTATTTTATTGATTATGTTATTACAGTTGTCCCATTTTCCCCCCTCTAATCCCCCATGCCCCGCACCCTCCCATTCCCTGCCCTTTAGTTTTTGTCCATGGGTCATACACATAAGTTCCCTGGATTCCACATTTCCCATACTATTCTCAACCTCTCCCTGTCCATTTTATACCTACCATTTATGCTACCTGTTTTCTGTACTTTCTTCTCCTCTCTCCCCCTCCCACTCTCCTGTTGCTATCCCTCCATGCCTTATAAAAATCCCTTCAACATTTCATATAATAAAGGCCGGGTGATGATGAACTCCTTGAACTTGACTTTATCTGAGAAGCACTTTATCTGCCCTTCCATTCTAAATGAAAGTTTTGCTGGATAGAGTATTCTTGGATGTAGGTCCTTGCCTTTCATGACTTGGTATACTTCTTTCTAGTCCCTTCTTGCCTTCAAGGTCTCTTTTGAGAAATCAGCTGACAGTCTTATGGGAACTCCTTTGTAGGTGATTGTCTCCTTTTCTCTTGCTGCTTCTAGGGTTCTCTCTTATCTTTAACTTTGAGTATGTAATTATGATGTGCCTTGGTGTGTTTCTCCTTGGGTCCAACTTCTTTGGGACTCTCTGAGCTTCCTGGACTTCCTAGAAGTCTATTTCCTTCTCCAGATTGGGGAAGCTCTCTTTCATTATTTGTTCAAATACGTTTTCAATCCCTTGGTCTTCCTCTGCTCCTTCAGGCACCTGTATGACCTGGATGTTGGGATGTTTAAAGATGTCCCAGAGGTTCCTAAGCCTCCCCTCATGTTTTTGAATTTTTGTTTCTTCATTCTTTTCTGGTTGAATGTTTTTTACTTCCTTCTGGTCCACACTGTTGATTTAGTCCCAGTTTCCTTCCCATCACTATTGGTTCCCTGTACATTTCCCCTTATTTCTCTTAGCATAGTCTTAATTTTTTCATCTAATTTGCGACCAAATTTAACCAATCCTGTGAGCATCCTGATTACCAGTGTTTTGAACTGTGCATCTGATAAGTTGGCTATCTCTTCGTGGCTTAGCTGTATTTTTTCTGGAGTTTTGATCTGCTCTTTCATTTGGGCCATTTTTTTCCCCCTCTGTGTGCCTGTTACTTTAAGGGACGGAGCTTTAGATATGCACCAGGGCAGGGAAACCTACAACGTTGTTTTGTGATGCTGCCTGTGGGGGCGGGGCCTAAGAGAGAATAATGGCACTTGTTCTGCTCTCTGCTGGCTCCCAGTCACCTCACCCAACACCCACAAGCAAATTGGGCCCTTCTGTGCTGGTTCCCAGTGGATGGGCTTGTTCAGATCTAAGTCCCTGTGGGTTTCTCCAGTGATCTCTCCCGTGATGCTAGGAGTTCCTCCCGCCTTGGCCTCAACCCCCACAGGTGTTTTCAGTTGGTGATTTGAGGCTTTATTTCCCCGCGATGGTGGGTTGCATGGTCTGCTCTGCTTTCCAGCTTTTTCTCCCGGTTTATCTGTGAGCGAGTATGAGGGATCGCCCGGTCCACCAGTCTCAGCCCACTGGGTCTGGGTCAGCCAGCCACGGGTTTTGCCAAGTGTGCCAGCCACGGGCCTCTCTGGGCAGCTGCAGCATTGCCCCCACCGCTCCACAAACCGCTGGCTCTCAGCGCGTTCTCCGCCTGGCTCTCCCTGCTTACCGATCTGGATGAACAAGTCTTCTTTAACTCGTTGGTTGTCAGACTTTCATACAGTTCGATTTTCTGTCAGATCTGGTTGTTTTTTGTTTTTAAATTGTTGTTTTCCCTCTTTTGATTGTGCGAGGAGGCACAGTGTGTCTACCTATGCCTTTATCTTGGCCGGAAGTTCCCAGGATTGCTTCTTAACTGCACTCATTTCATCGTAAAGGGCCTGTGCCTTCCTCACCACACATGTCCTGGATTCACTTCCCTACCTCTGGGTCTAAGCTGAGTCCTGTTCACTACACAATTCACTGGAGAGACAGTGAGACATGCCACACCTAACACAGGGATGGAATAGAGTGTTAAAATATCTTACCTGAACAATAAGAGTAAATTTCCACCAGCAGGAGACCTCTTCTTTGGCCATTAGAAATCTACATAAACTCTTAGTGATTCACAGAAATTATTTTATTAAGTGAACATCACTTAAAATTAGGTCACGTTTCCTTATGTATTCTCAGAAAAGAGTTTGAATCCAATCAAGGATTATGAAATTCATTTTCTTGCATCCCACTCATCTGAATTTACAACAGCAACCTGAGATGGATTTGGAGGCTGGCTGAGCACAACCAGCGTAAGCTGAGGAGGAGCCTGGACAGGGCTACAAGCCCCCAGTGGGACATTCAGTGAACCACAGGGTATGAAAGCTGGTAGAAACCTTAGGAATTATCTAAGTTTAGAGGTCAGGCAGCACAAGCACAGTTGAATTAATGAAGGGACATCTTTCCGGATCCAGAAAAATACTGCAAGTTGAATCTGCTATTTGGATAGGCAGCCCTTTTCCTGATGATTTTCACATCAGCATGGCATACTCTCAATGCACTAGAATGGTTAAGACAGTAAACTCTGGGGTCAATCTGTCTGGATATGAAGTCCAATGCTAACTAGCTGACAGGCAAGGTACTTAACTACTCTAGAGCTCTATTTGTTCCTCTTAGAAACAAAAATAATTCCTGTTATTTGTCTCAGATGTATGAGATAAGGCTTATAAAGAGTTAAGGTGAGTGCCTGTCGTACGAAAAGCACTCTATTAATAGAGTTAGCTATTTTTGTTTTATTATTTTTAAAATCATTTTTCTTAGTTCAGAACTTTTGTCCCAAAAGAAAGTAGGTCTAAAACCTTACTGTCTTGTCCATGTTTGATCAGGAGTTAAACTTCTAGGCCCTTCCAAAGTAGGCCTATGTTAAATCTGGTTTTCCTGAAGGCAGAGGCCAAATACTCTACCTTTTATCCCCAGGGCCTGGCACATCGTGGCTCTTCAACAGGAGTCCAATGAATGCAAGACATTGATTAGTCTGAATCAAATAGCTGGGTCATAGGAGGTCATCCAACCCAGGCTTTTCCAGAGACCACATTTCTGGACACAAATTCTATAAACCAGCAGGGAATATTTGGACCATTTTAAAACCTTCCTGTTTATAAAATACTTTGTGTTCACTCATGTGTCTAATAGACTCACTGACAAAAATTCAGAGTTGCTGTTCTAAGGAATGGCACCACATTATCCAAAACCGCAACCCGTACCTTGACTTTTAGGTCCACGTCTGTGAGTACCATGAAGAAGTCATCATAGGTCATTCCATACTCTTTCCGCAGTTCGCTGATGAGATGCTGGTCTACCAAGTCCCCATCATCCACCACTTGCATGGGTTTTTCATTATCTAAGGCAAATGAAATGTGAATAAGTGTGGGTATGACAAGATAGAAATCAGTGGGAAAAAATGGGTAGAGACACTGGGCCTCCATCTGGCATTAATTAGAACAGCTTTCATTAGTTGTATATATTTGACTAACATGTTGTTTAAACAAAAGTCTATAAGGTGAATAAGTATAGAAATGAATGAATAAATAAACTCATTTTGAAAGTCACTTTTATAAGGATGACTAAGCTCCATTCTGCCCACTCTGGTTACAGTAAATCCTTAAGAGCAAAGTGAGAGTGAAGACTGCTGAGTCCTCCCTGCAAGAAAACTGCCATCTCACCTGGGAGCGAGTCGTCACCCTAACTCACAAGGGAGCTAGACCAGATATTTTTACGTTTTATTTAATTTTAAAATTTATTTTAGTTTTAGTTATTCACTTAGTCAAGTCTAAAATCTGAATCTGTTCCTCCCTTTTATTACAGAATTACTTTGGGCCTCAGTGAACCATGTCCCTGCCACAGAGAAAAATGGAAACTCTATGTTCAAACCTGCTATCAGGTTCATTTTGGCTCCAGAAAAAAAATTAAGCCATTAATAATACAAATTTTGTAAGTGAATACAATTTTAAGTAGTGTTACTGAAAATTGAAAGTATGAACATGGCAGCACCTATGCCTGGCAAGCATTTTGGATATAATAGGACACCTTTATTTACTTCTTCTCTCCCTTACGAGTCACAGTGTGATTTGGCTTGTTTTTTCTTAAGGTTGGTTTCAGTTTCAGGCCATTGTGATCCAAGGGTATCCTTCATATGACTTCAATATTCTTGAATTTGTTAAGGGTTATTTTGTGTCCTACCATGTGGTCTAACTTTGAGTATGATCCATGTGCATTTGAGAAAAATATATTTTTCTTCTTTGGGGTGAAATGTTCTGTAGATGTCAGATAAATCCATTTGATCTAGAGTGTTGTTTAATGTCACTATATCCTTGTTGATTTTTTGTCTGGAAGATCTGTGCATTATTGATAATGGGTGTTAAAATCTCCTTCTATGATACCACAGAAATACAGAAGATTATAAAAAATTACTATGAACAACTATATGTCAAGAAACTGGACAACTTGAGTGAAATGGATAAATTTCTAAAAACATACAATCTTCTAAAACTGAATCAGGAAGAAGCAGAAAACCTGAATAGACTGATAACAACTAGTGAAATTGAAGCAATAATCAGAAAACTCCTAGGACAAAAAAGCCCTGGACTGATGGCTTCACAGGTGAATTTTATCAATAATTCAAAGAAGAACTAACACCTAGATTTCTCAAACTATTTCAAAAAAATTCAAGAAGAGGAAAGACATTCAAACTCTTTTTATGAGGCCATTATTATCCCAGTTCTGACACCAAGGTAAAGATGCAATGAAGAAAAAAATTACAGGCCAATACCTCTGACGAACTAGATGCTAAAATCCTCAACAGAATAGTAGAAAACTGGACCCAGCAATACATCAAAAAGATTATACATCATGATCAAGTGGGGTTTATTCCAGAGATACAAGGATGGTACAATGTTTGCAAATAAATAAATGTGATACATCAAATAAACAAAATAAAAGACAAAAATCACATGATCATATCAATAGATGTGGAAAAAGCATTTGATAAAATTAAGTACCAGTTTATAATAAAAACACTCAACAAAATGGGAAAAGAGAGAATATACCTCAACATAATAAAAGCCATATACAAAAAACCTACAACCAATGTCATACTCAATGGGCAAAAACTAAAAGGTTTCCTCTAAGATCAGGAACAAGTAAAGGGTATCCACTTTCAGAACTTCTATTCAACATAGTATTGGAAGTCCTAGCCACAGCTATCAGACAGGAAAAAGATAAAAGGCAGCCAAATTGGAAAGGAGGAAGTAAAATTGTCATTATTTGCAGATGACATGATCTTGTACATAGAAAACCCGATAGGCTCCACCAAAAAACTATTCAACTTAATAAATGAATTGAGCAAAATAGTGGGACACAAAGTCAATATTCAGAAATCAACAGCATTTTTGTACAGTAACAATGAACTATCAGAAAGAGAAACTAAGAAAAAAATCCCATTTACTATAGCAACAAAGAAAATAAAGCACCTAGGAATAAATTTACCAAAGAGGTAAAAGACCTGTACTCAGAAAACTATAGAACACTGAAGAAAGAAATCGAGGAAGATACAAATAAATGGAAGCATATACTGTGTTCATGGATTAGAAGAATTAACATCATCAAAATGTCCATACTACCCAAAGCAATCTATAGATTCAATGCAATTCCCATTAAAATATCAATGGCATATTTCACAGATATAGAACAAATATTCCAAAAATTTATATACATTTTACATAAAAATATATGAAAGACAAAAAAAGACCCTGAATAACCTCAGCAATCTTGAGAAAGAAGAACAAAGTCGGAGGGATCACAATACCTGATATCAAACTATCCTACAAGGCCAATGTAATCAAAACAGTCTGTTATTGGCATAAGAACAGACGCATAGATCAATGGAACAGAATAGAGAGCCGAGAAATAAACCCACATCTTTATGGTGAATTAATATTTGACAAAAAGGGCAAAGGCATAAAGTGGAGTAAAAATAGCCTCTTCAACAGATGGTGCTGGGTGTCTGGAATGGTACATGGAAAAAATGAAACTAGACCACTATCTTACACCACATACCAGAATAAACTCAAAATGGATAAAAGTCTTAAATATAAGTCGTGATACCATAAAAATCCTAGAGAAAAATATAGGCAGTAAAATTTCAGATATCTCAAATAGCAATATTCTTGCTGATATATCCTGTAGGGCAAGAGAAATAAAGGAAAAAATAAACAAATGGGACTATATCAAAATTAAAAGCTTTGCACAGCTAAATAAACCATTATCAAAATCAGAAGGGCATTGACTGCATGGAAGAACATATTTTCCAACGATACATCAGACAAGGATTTAATCTCCAAAATATATAAAGAGCTTATAAGACTCAACACCAGAAAGACAAACAATTCACTTAAAAAATGGACAAAGGGCCTGAATAGACACGACACTTCTCCAAAGAGGACACACAGATGGCCCACAGACATATGAAAAAATGCTCAACTCACTAGCTATCAGAGAGATACAAATTAAAACCACAATGAGATATTACTTCATACCTGCCAATATGGCTATCATTAATAAATCAATAAATAACAGGTGTTGACAAGGATGTGGAGAAAAGAGAACCCTACTGCATTGTTGGTGGGAATGAAGACTGGTATAGTCACTGTGGCAAACAGTATGGATTTCCTCAAAAAATTAAAAATGAAACTGCCTTTTAACCCAGTGATTCTACCACTGGGAATATACCCTAAGAACCCCAAAACACCAATTCAAAAGAATTTATGCACCCCTGTGTTGATAGCAGCACCATTTACAATAGCTAAGATTTGGAAACAGTTTCAATACCCATCAGTAGATGAGTGGATAAAATAAATTGTGGTATATTTACATAATGGAATACAATGAAGCAGAAAAAAAGAAGGAGTTCCTACATTTTGTGACAGTGTGAATTGTACTAGGGACCATTATGCCAAGTGAACTAAGCCAGTTGGTAAAAGACAAATATCATATGATCTCACTGATAAGGGGAATCTAATGAATAAAATAAGCTAATGAGCAAAACAGAACCAGAGGCATAGATCATGGAACAGACTGACAAGTATAAGAGGGGATGGGGAAGGTGGGCCTGATTGATAGAAGGTGAAGTAATTATTCAAAGTACATATATGAACAACCCAGGGACATGGACAATGATGATGGAACTGTTAATGGAAGTGGGTGGGGGGGAACAAAGAGGGAAAATTGGGACAACCATAATAGCATAAACAATAAAATATTTAAAAAAGAATTTAGACACTGGAACTGCTCCAGGAAGGGAGCTATCATCATGGATAACTATAGTTTAATATAGACAAGGTATGATAGGAAAGAAGAACCTAGTAAGGCCTGTTTGATCAAAGTGTTTTCTGGGTGCCAGTGTTAAAGTTGGCCCAACACAAGTTTGTTTATCAAATGTTTGCTTTACCATCTTCAAGTGAATTGCCTTTCTGCACTTTGAAATCTCAAACCACACCTGCTTATTTTGTCCCTGGGTCCCATATTCGTATGTAACCCTTGTATGTACATAAGTAATAAATGTGGACAGCCTGTATTCAATGGTTGATTTTCTTCTGTTAATCAGCCTTAAGTTACTTTGACTATCAGGCCAGCCAAAAAAACGTGGAAGGATGGAAAGAAAATTATCTTTCTGCTCCTGCAGTTGCTTCTGGAGAGTAGTGAGAGGTTCAGTGGAAACTTTTGTTGTTTACTCTATGCATGTATGGATTATTTAAATTTTAACATATTTTACTTTGTGATTATTAATAATAATGAGAAGAACAAGACCATTTAACAACTGATTAAATGTCTTTAATAATTAATGTTCTGATTCTAAGACTTTACAAACCAGATTTTATCTTGAACCTAGGAATTAATATTTTTAATTCCCAACATACATTCATTATTGATTTTGTTTATTAAACAAAATATTTCTCTCCAGTGTTCTGACCTGATTCTGTTCTGGGTGCTGGATTCAAAGATAAGTATGCTTGGACAGAGTTCAAGTTCCTAATTAGAATCAAAATTAGACTATTAGCATCTATCTAACAGATAAAATAACAAAAACTATTGAATGGCTGAGACAGAAGGAAGTTGAAGATTATAGCAGATTTAAAAAGTGGTCCCGATTCTCCACACTGCCCGGTATCTACACTCCACCCAGTAACAGCTGCTGCCTGGTACGGTGACTGGGTTGAGCTGCCCTGACTTCTGATTCTGAGCTCATCTATTTGACTTGTTTTATTAGCACAAGTAACACAAATAGAGGCCAGAAGCTTGCACACTCAGGGTTGCTCTTGCTCCTGCCATTGCCATTACATACCCACACTAGACTTCTGCAGATTAGTTCAGGTTACTCTGGTCTCATCCCAACCAAGGCTATCTCAGCTCAGCTGACACGCAGCTGACACTTACCCTGTGTGCAAACCTAGCCAAGATCAGCAGAACCACCTAACCAACCTGTAGCTGACTGAAAGTACATGAGCAGCCTAGCCAAGCCCAGCCCAGAGCAGCTGAACCCTACAGACTTGTGACTAAACAAATATTTAATGTTATATGCCACTGAGGTGTGTGGGTCTTTATTACATAACCTTATTGTGGCACTAGACAGCTGATACAGACATTATCAGGCCCAACCCAGTCACATTATTGAGGCTGAAACAAAGGAACAGTATGTAGTGCATGCTGTGATATGCAGTCCAGATCCTACTGTCAGAGGAAGGCTGCTGTGAACGTGAATAGCTGAATCCCTCTGAAACCTGTGCTCCTTAAAGAAGAGCTGCCTTGCCCCAAGTTACACCCATACTAGGAGACAGCCCATATTCCATGGTTGATGCAGTGTGTGAGTGTTTGGGGCAGGGGGTGTAGATATAAATGCTGTTCTCCCAGGGGTCAACTGCACTGCAATTCAAATTCTCCCTCTGTCATCTAGTATCCCTCACCCCTCATTGGTATTGTTCCTGGGGATATTCCTCATCAACTTTCTGCAGGCAAATCTCAACATCTCAGAGTCTGTTTCCCAGGGAACCAACCTGTCATGGACCCCAGGAAGGGAGCAACTTGCTCAAGTTCACATTGCTAGTTAGTAAGGGTTGGTATTCAAATAAAATGACCTCATTCCTTTCCAGTACTGTCTACTTTACCAAAATATGTCACACTCAAGGATAGAGAGGACCCAGGACCAAGATTTAAGGCAAACTTTGTTCTACAAGGATATGGCAAGAAATCAATTTCATGCTCTGGTTTTTCCTTTCAACTAAAATATATTCTGAAACGTTTTGACCGAACATTGGAAACAACACATTTTGCACTCCCAGCCTACAGAAATAACTACATCCCAAACAAATGTTAGTGCTGAGTAGGAGAATCTGCCACAGAAAAACAGGAAAAGCACTGATAGACACTGGCTCCAACTAGGGTGCCGGCCACTCTGTGGCAAGACAAAGTCCGCCTCTGGCTGAGTTCTGAGGGAGGCACATGTGAGGCCAGCTCCTGTCCCCAGCTGCCTGCTCCTCCCACAGGTCTCTGTTACACTCTGCGCTGTCCAAATCAGGGGTGGGTGAAAAAGAGGTTCTCTGGGAAAGCAACAGAAGTTTGGCAGCTTCTTGTTTTTCCAAAGCTCTGTAGTCTTCGTCAAGGGTTGCATGGCTTAGAAGCAAACATTCTTTGGAAGCATCCTATAAACTGTCCATCTGGTTCTGATCCAGCTAAAATGATTCACAGATTCAAGCCCATTTGGTGGATTTAGGCCATTCCACACAGCCTTCCCAAGACCTAAGATTATTGAGGAGGGACAGAGGGGAGGGTGAACTCTGCCGAGCGTTAGTAAGGACCGGCCCTACTTATGAGACATTTGTCTGGTTCTCCATCTTTTAAGAATTCCAACTCCCAAAGTCATTGGTCAAATTCAGGTAGTAGTAAATTTCTTCACCAATTTGCTCTTCTAAGTCTGACCATAAATAGCAATGACACTGAAAAAAAAATTCTGCTTCAGTTACAACTTGGTAAACATCAATTGTTTCAAGCATTATGTTTGAAGCTTTCATCTGTGGCTGCTGCTTCTCTGTAGTATCTATGGTTTCTGCTCCTCCCACCCTCTCATTCCTAAGTCCAGCCATCCTACCAATGTCCCTGGACCACGTGAGTTTCTCCCATTGCTTTGCAAGTTCCTCGTCTCTTCTAGCACTTTTTCAAAGTATGGCCCACTGTCTACCTTCATTACAATCACTTTGAGTTCAGGTTAAAATTACAATCTTTGGATTCAGACCGATCAGATGAGAGTCAACCTACATTTCTGGTCCTCTCGTCCCTTCTATCCTACCCTGAACCTTCTGCTGTAGACTAAAGCTAACTACAAATCAGGATCACTTCAGAAACATTTTTGAAAAGAGATTCCTAGACCCCATTCCCAAATGGATTCAGTATCTTCGAGTGAGGAGGGGGTTTGGGAGTCTGAGTTTTTTGTTTTATTTTTTTAAGACTTTATTTATTTATTTTTAGAGAGAAAGAAAAGGAGGGAGAAAGAGAGGGAGAGAAATATCAATGTGTGGTTGCCTCTCACACACCCCCTACTGGGGACCCGGCCTGCAACCCAGGCATGTGCCCTGACTGGGAACCAAAGGGGGTGACCCTTTGGTTTGCAGGCCAGCACTCAATCCACTGAGCCACAGTAGCTAGGGCGAGTCTGAGTTTTTATTCTAATTTATAAACAGTACCAACCCAACAGAAAAATGGGCAAAGGACACTAAAAACAAAATATAAATGCTCCTTAATAATATAAAAAGATGTTCAGTCATACCTATAAAAAGAGAAAGGCAACCCAACACTACACTACCACACCATTTTTCACATACCACGTTGGCTAAAATCACTCACAAGTTTGATCAAACACTCGATGTAGAACTTTGGAGAAATAGACATTTGTACATTGCTGGTGGGACTGTGAAATTGTACAACTTGCAGAGAGAGGTACAACTATTGATAACTATGGATATCTACCAAAACTAACTACACTTTCCATTTGGTCTAACAATCCTACTCTAAAAATCTACTGTAAATATGTACCCACATAAATAGAATGACAAATGTACAAGACAATTAATTGTTAAATTGTTTATAACAAAACACTGAAAACAATCCAAGTGTTTATCAATAAGAGAGCTAGTTAAATGAATGATGGTAGAATCAGTCTCACCATGGGTTAATAAAGAATGTGAAAAATGTCTATAAGCTCATAAGGAAAGATATCCAAAAATACATTTAATTGAAAAGGGCAAAGCGCAGCATATATAATATACTGTATTTTGCATAAAAAGAAGGGGAATATAATATTTATATTTATTTGTATCTGCACAGAAAAGCACTAAATAAATAAACAAGAAATCATAAAAATACATATGGGGCATAGAGAAACAGGATAAACAGGTCAGAAATGGGTCTCAGACTTGTCTGTGTATATCTTTTTATGCAGCCCTGACTTTGGAATCCAAAAAATGTATTATGTTTTAAAAAATAAGTAAAAATGAAAAATACCTTGATAGAGTCATCATATACCAAAAGAATCTACTCAGTTTTAAGGCACCTCCATTAAATTCACCAACCTTTCAAAATTCTGACGTACATAATATCGTTTTTGATGACTGCGACTGGAAGAGCTTATTCCTCCACCGCATTCTTCAAATACTCCAAGCGTTTGACTTATTAGGCACGGTACACTCCTCGACTGCCAGTGGCTGCTCTGGACACCGACATGCTTGATGCCAGAGGCAGCTGAGGGCAGTGGATGGGATGGCCGAGCAAGTTAGGGGGCAGCCTCTCTAGCCTCTGGGGCAGAGTGATCGATCATCAAAAACGGAATAAACAGAAAAGGACACTGCAGCCAGTGCTGGAAATCGGATCATTCACTCAGCCTGGCCTCCCAGCAGAGTGGCAGGGTCTAGGGAAGGCCGCTGCCAGACGGTTTCACTGGTGATGGACAGAGGAGTGGGGGCAAAGGTCAATTTTTCAGGTGCTCCAGAGGGAAAGCGGCATTTCTGCATTTTTATTGATCCTAATGGGTGTAAAGCTTGTCTTTTCTTCATAATAATTTTCTTCATAACAGGATCAAAGACAGAAAGTATTTTATGCTAAAATGCATTCTATCATACCCGGTTAGAGAAGATTTTTTAGAAATTCACCTATGAATTCCATACTCATGAATAAGGAATTAACACTTTCTCTCCTGCTTGCCACGTTCTGCCTCCATCAACTTTTCCACCTCTCTTTTTATCGATTGATTATCTTCAAACTCTTCTATTTTGTTAAGAAACATCCTTGCTGTATTTCCCCCTGATTCTCTCTTCTTTCTGCAATAAAGTACTATTTAGCCAGTAACTGCCTCCTATCTGACAAACTTTGTCTATAATCCATCTTCTTGACATATACACCAATATCCCTATCCTAGATCGTCATTTTAAATACCACTCACAATTAAGAATGCTTTTATGTGTTAGATCACTCTAACCCCTCCCATATAATACACTCTGGGCTGGCAAAAATAGATTGGCTTATTCTGCACTGGAATTGCCTCAAGCCTGAATAACTTCTGTTAAGCTAATGCCTCAAATCTTCAGGTAAGTGTCCTGGTATTTATAGGTTTACTATCTGTAGTTCACACACATTTAACAAGAAGGAGCAGGCAGGAGGATGGCTCACGCTGTATTTGCATGTGGGCCTCTGCTTCTAAGGCCAGTAGAAGTCTGGGAGAGTACAGAGTGCTTGATTTATTTTTAAGGAAAGCAAGGCCGTCTGATAGATTTCCAGCTGAAAATCGGTCAAGGCTGGAGCTCGGTTTACTGAGACCATGGAGTACGCCAATTCCTATTTTCCCATGGCTGACTCCCAGTCCTGGCTGAAAATACTACACAGCCTTTCCCATAAGGGTAACCTGGGACATGACACAAGGACAGAAAGGCCTTCCAGGAATTAGATGAGGAACAAGATAAAAGGCGCCGCAAACCATGCCCAAGCTGCCACTCAGCGAGAAGCAAACACCCAAATCACAATACCCAATTTCTAACAGGGCGAAAAAGAAAACTCCAGTCCCTCTACAGTTCATATTCAATCCAGATGTCTCGAAAACAGCAGAATTAATGCTAGAATTTTGCCAAGGCAGCTCTAGATGCTTATAACAGAACCACTTAGAGGTTGAGGCGGGAGATATAATGATGTTTCCAAACATCTCTGACATAGGAATGAGAATTTTTTGTGTGTGAGAGTTGGTGGTTAACACACTTGACACTGGGAACACCTGGTGATGGAGAATTTTCACCACCAGCCAGAACCCATTTCTGCACTGGACTGAATACCTACTTCCTCTCTAGACATCTGGATTATAATTGAGCTCACTGGCTCATGCTACTATTTGAAAATCCAGGAAGCAAATGGTTGAATCCCAGTAACCACAGAACATGTGGCTTTGTAGTATTGTCACTGGGAGTAGTTTGAGGGTTCACTGTTAATGTTCTGTAATTAGCAGACAGCAATTACAAGTATTTTTATAGGTGCTTCAATCCCTGTGACAGCTCACCGATCTCCAGAAGCCTGCCAGAACAAATGGTGATGATGATAACCACAGTAATAGTGCTCATTATGTGATGGATATTTACATATATTATCTTACTATATCCTCTCTATAACCAGGGAACACATACAACTATGTTCTAAGCTGAGACTTAGAAAGTTGCTTGGCTAAGGTCACTCAACAAAGAAGCTGTGACTGTGTTTTTGAAGTGGTTTGTTTGACTCCAGAACTTCTTTTGTGTCCTCTGTTTGTACGATTATTGTTGTTTGGTTAAGGAATGGACATTTTGTTGTTGTCCCCCCTTCCAAACACACACACAGCACATCTACAGATAAGTCACTGATCTGCTGTGATTTAAGGTAGGACTTTGGAAAGGATGCTACTTATTTGTCTTTGGATCTACATCAGGGGAAGTTGGGCTAATAGAAGAGAATGCATGCATAACTGAAACTTCATACCTGAATAAATTCTAGAGACCTACAGGATGTGCCTAAGGTCAGCAATACTGTACTATGTACTTAAAAATTAGGGGCTAGATCTCATCTTGTGTTTTTACCACAACAAAAAGTAGAATTTAGAAAGCAAGACCATATTAAAAATCAGCTTAACATTATCATGACATAACTGCAACTATGTGTTCAATTATACCAAGATCACATGACAGAAAAATCTGTGAGATAACGTGTTATATATATTGAAGTTAAATGTTAACTAATGGGGAAAATATGTTTTAATGGTGCATTCTTTCAGATGTTTTCAGATATATTTTATGAAAATTATGCAAAATATGCAAATGGTAGAATGTGAAGGATTTTCATTATAGTTAAATGAAAATAAAAATGTAGAGAATGCATGTAAGAAAAAAGTTTTTTTTCAATAAAAATTAAAGCTCTAGAGATGTAATAATTATAAAAGAAATGGGTGGGGCAGGTTTGGGGCTTCTGATTATGAAGCTTAACTACTTACAGTAAGTTTTGCAACGTTCCCAGGAGACCTGCATTGAGCTTGATCCCAGCTGCCCAGCACTGAGCTGCATGCCTCAAGAGTCTCACACACATCGTTAATATGAAAAATTGTGAAAACTCTACATTCAGCCAAATTCTTCTGCTCTCCAAAAGGACTTGGGCATAGTTTAGTCCATATTTTCAGTGACTTTTCATTTATCTTAACAGCTTCTTTCAGCCCTGGTTAATTCCCTCCCCAGCCTTGCCAGAGTCAAGTACTTCCAAGGGTCTGGCAGGTCCCCATCTGTCAGTGAGTCACCTGTAGCCTAAAGGCTGCAAGAAGATCAGACGATGTTGCTCACAGGCAAGAAGACTTGAAATCCAGAAAAACGCATCTGAATACCTCTCTGGTTTTTCCCCCCACCATATTACTTCTCTCTTTTCTCCACTTTACTGACTTTCAGACCACAGAGTGCTTGCATATTTTTCATTTTAAAGTGCCAAAAGCTTAAACCAGAACCATCTGGAATGGTTATGTAAATACAATGTTAGGCAAACTGACCTTGGTTGCCACAGGAAAGAGCCCCCTGGATATCAGAAGTTTCCTTGCAATTCCCCACTGACCTTCCCCACAAGATTTGTCCCACAAATCTTAGCTATGAGAAGAACAATAATATAATTAAAATGATTAAGAGAACCTAGCTGGAAGTGGTCGATTTTCATGGTGCTGTTGTTGACAGGGCCAAAGATGGTGATCACGGAGATCTTCCGGGTGGCCATCTTGCAGAAACTTTCCAGATACTCGTCTCGCTGCTGCACGTACATGTTGTTCTCCGCCTTAGGGGCAGTGATCAGCTGCAGGTGGCAAAGGCAAGCGCATGTTAATTCACAGCAATGGCTTTACGCTGGGGTAAAATCCACAGGGATGATTTGGAGTAGAGGGCTGGAAATGACTGACGCCAAAATCAATCTAAACCAAGTTAAGCTCTGCTAAACTAAACTAGACTAGATGGGTTTGTTGGACAGTTAGCATTTAGAGCCAAAGACTGTTTGGAAGAGACTTATTTTTAAATGGCTTCAGACAGCTCAGAGTTTTCTAGTCATTTCCACTGTTTACCTTCCTTACTAGTCTCCATGTGTCTTGGTTTCCTCAGTTGTGAACTCTGCACAGCAGTACTTATTTTGCAAGGCTGTTGTGTGCACTGCACAAATACTTGGCATGTAAAAATAGTTCAGTGAGTGCTACCTCCCTTCCCTCATTTTAATCATCATTATCCCAATTGGCTGCTCTGACATTCGTAAATTGAGTGGTTACTACTATCATTTCATGTCTCACAGGGTTGAGAGAGTTTCATAGCCAGGTCTTGGGCACTCTGGAACATTCCATGGCTGAGGCCTGCAATGAACACTGTCTATTCATCCTTTGCTGACTCAGCATTGGGCTCAGAGGCCAGCCTCTATACATGGTCTCCCGTTTGACTACATTCAAATTCATCAAGCACTTCTCTACTTTATAAAATAAATCTAAGCTTATAAAATAATTCTGAAGTCTGTCACATGGCATTTCTCACAGGGGAAGTCACCATGTTGTAACCTCTTTCAAATTCTTTCTCAAAATGGTTAACATCTGATCCCAGCCTGGTACTGCTTTTTATTTTCTCTGTCAGAGATGTGTTTATTGCTTCCTGAAAGTTTTTCCTTCTAGTAATTCTCTATACTTGGCAAAAATACTACCCCTCATGGAAATCAAGATGTGTTCAATAGCTTTTGAGTGGAACATTAGCAAAGGCTTTCTGAGATAAAGTTATATATTTTTTTCAGATTGTTATTTCTTAAGTAGACATGATTTCACTTACTTTTAATTTCGTGTTTATATGCTTGTTCAGATGGACATGATGGGTAGAAACTGCTTGTTTTAGAAATGTAATTTCCCAAAAGAAAAATCATCAAATTTTCTCTAAGTTGTTTATTGACTCATACTTACCCTTAAAACAAAATTAAGCTGGCGGGGGTGGAGGCAGGTATAAGGGGACTAAATGGTAATGCAAAAAAATACAATTAAAAATAAAAAAATAAACAAGATTTAAGATGGCTATAAAAAGAAATAATAATGGTATTTTTCATTTGTTTGTTAGTTTTTAATTAACTGTATTACATTTGAAAATATTTCTTTAGGAGTTTATGGCAGCCCAAATCTTGGAGTTCTATTTTCAGTTGCTATGTTTTATGTTTTTATTTCTGGCTATTGGCTCACAAGCATACTATTTTGAAATAAATAAAAGGAATGCTTCAGTGAGAACACAAGATAGTCAAAAATTAAGGTAAGATTTATTGGTAATGATTTGAACACCCTCTTCTAAATGGGGCATAAGCCCATACTGAGAGGAGTCCCCAGGGCACAGCCGTCCGGAAGCTGACTGACTGACTGGCTGACTGATAATACCTGCCTCTGTAACTCAGATCAGTTCATAGGCTCCATCTTATTCATCTCCTACTTTTCCACGGACCAGTAAAGTCCATGGACAGACCACGATATGACTAGATTTCAAGAGTCCTCAAAACTTCCTCTGGGCTCCTTCTCCCCCTTGTACATAATTGAGAATTTCAGACAATATATAATCATACAGAACCTCATCCTCCCCTGTCTGGAAGTTTCTCCCAGGAATCTCTGAACACAGTAGTCTTAGGCCACTGGATACCCAGTAGAAATCAGACTAAAGTAAATAGAGAGCTCTAATGTCTATTTTCACCTCGGGACTTTTGCCCAAGGGAGCCTTCACCCCCATGAGGTGACAGTCATCTTGCAGCTCTGTCACTCACTGATCCCGCAGACTCTCTCTTGTTAACCTTTCCTCCTATTCCCCCGTATGTGCCCTCTTTACCCAATAGCCGGACCATCCTATGTTATGAAATAAAAGAAATCTTGGCAGAGTGGCACAGAGAAGGGGTGATTATAGTTAAAGTTGAAGGGCCTGCATTTTAATCCTTATTCAACCCCTGGCTTCCCTGTAGCCTTAGCAGGGCCCTTTAACCTTATGAATCTTAGTTTTCTCATCTTCACAGTGGAACAACTTCCCTGCCAACCGCAAAAGTAGTGAGAACTGAGCAAAAATAAATAAAATATGTGTGTAAGGCTGTGCACCCAACTATAATACATGTATGTTGCCACTGTATAGTTCACCCACATTCCTCCCTCTGCCTTGGCCTATGTGACCCTCCCACACAGAAAGCCCTCCTGTCCCCTCCAACTTAGCTGATGCTTGTCATTCTTCAATGCGGGGTCCTCCCTAAGGTCTTTTCTAGCCCTCAGTGATCGCTTCTTCCTCGTAGTCACTGTTCTTATAGTCTGTACTGTCCACTTGCAATGTATGTATTTCCTTGACTTACGATTATATTTTCTGTTTATGTCACACCTTCCCTACTAGAATGTAAGTTCTTCAAGGCGCTGAAGCCCCAGCCCCTACCACTGCCATGCCCACAGCTGGAGAGCAAACTCCGCCCCCGTCCTCAGGCTACATGGACTGCTCCAGCCGGGAGAGGGCAGCCACTCGGAAACACGATGACCGCCTCGCCTATGACCGTCCAGCTGCAGCCCTCAGACTGGCTAGTTCCATCTGCTCCTCAAATTCACATCATGGAAACTAAAAAGTAGGGGAGACTGATCATCTGGATATACTTCAAGGATTCTTTCTCTGTGTATTGACCTCTCTGTCCCATTCCCAACCCTTTCTTCCTAAAGAGAACATCTAGAACTTCTCAGTAAATATTATGGTCTGGTCCTTGGCCTCTTTCCGGTTTGGTGGTGATAAAGCAGGGCACGTCTCATGAACTTAGAGCTGCGTGTGCTCTTTCCTATGTTTCTGTCCCAACAGTGTGTTGGCACAAGGAGCCTCGGAGTATAATTAAGCCAGTTTGCATTAATAAAGGGAGTAAACGGGACTAGGGGATGCTGTGGGGAAAGTGTTTTAAATCTCAGATTATTCCACAAACTGCTTTAGGCTCAAAACACTAGGTTGTTACAGGATTCTGAAAAATAACATTTAAGCAAGAGGTTTGCCTTAGTAAATCAGAGCTTTATATCCTTTTCTAAAGTTAAATCAAATAAATAGTTGCCCTAACAACCAGATTACTGAAGTAAGGTTTAAAATATTAACCCATTTGAACTATAGGAGATTCAATCTCCAAAGAATGCTTAAACTTGAACTTGAATCTCTGCAATTCAGCACCTTTTAATCGACAAGTAGGTAGATTCTCAGGGTACAAAATGATGGTTTTTCAGCTATAAGCCACATGGTCCAATGTTTAACAGCTTATCTATATTCTCACCACCATCACCCCTAAACGGACAGCAGCCAGTCTGAGGGACTGGGTTGACTGGGATTCAGTCTATTGTTTTTGACCGACTGCCAGGAAAGCCAGAGAGTGGAGGTGCAGGGAGCTGGCCTGGTACTCAGGACAGAAACTCTGCATCGGTGCTCAGCACAAACTGTCGACAATTGATATGTCTTACCATTGATCTGAGCAATTCAAGGTTTAAAATGAATGTTTACATGTCTGTATTGATTAACTAACAGGAAAGTTTCTCAGTTTCCCCTCCACTTTATGGCATATGTCTCGTATTCAGGAATGCAGAATGGGGAAGTGGCTTGAGCTTGAGCTTTAAATCAAATGACCTGAGTTCTAATCCTGGCTTTGCCGTATATTAACTACATACCTTGGGAAACCTGTCTGTAAAATGGAGATCTTCATGGCATTGTCATGAAAATTAAACCACACAGTCTCGAAAAGCCCCTGGCAGGATCTTCTCCTTTGCTTTGACAGACTGAGAGGCAGGGGGTGTGAAGGAGTGACCTCAGGCCCAAGAAAAGGACTCCCGGCTCCTCCTGCAGCTCCCCTGAAGGCTCCTGGGGTTCTGCCCACCCAGCCACAATCTACACCATTGCTGCCAGCGTGTCTCTAAGTCATTGGCTAAGTAGAGGTTATGTGATCGATGTTTTCATATCCAAAGAATGATATTAATAAATGCCAAGTATCGGAGGTTTATGATAAATTGTAACGGGGCACCAGGTTACTGAAAAGCTGGAGAGATAAGCTCAAAGGCCTGCACAGTTTTTTGGAATGTGAACCTCCTCTAAGTTTGAGCACGCTGGCTCGGGCTGAGGCCGGGGAGCGGTGTATGGTGTCAGCAGCGCTTGAGCAGCTTGGAGAGTGCTTAATGAATGTTAATTGAATCACTGAGCTTCCTGAATAACACTGGCCATGTTTGATGGGAAAAACGAGTGGAAAAGATGATAAATGGAACCAACAAGTTCTTTCACCCAGAAACACAAGCCTCCCCTCTGTCTGGTCAAATAGTCTTTTCTCTCCATCTTTGATATGGCACCATGTTTATTTTATCTTGTCTTTTGTAATCCACTCTTATTTTGGATGTCATCAACTCTTCAGAAAACACGTTTCTGATGTGATCATTGGCAGTCCCACGTGTGCAATCCCTGGGCACATGTGGGATCGCAAGACTGAAATGCCTCTTGTTGGGGCTTTCTTTGTAATAACAAGCCCAGTTCTCTCCCCAGCCACCAAGAGCAGCATCACCACGAGCAGTCCCAGCTGGTTTCTGTTTTGCCTCACATGACATCAGCAGAAGCTGTCATTTGAGTTTCATTTGTCAGAAATTTATGATCAGGGATACTGTTAAAAGCAGAAAAGACCCAGCTGGGCTTTCAAATCCCTAACTAACGGAGTGGAGGGAGAGACATAAAAGGCATGACTAATATCAGGGCTATGTATGAAAACCCCTGTCTTTTGACTTGCAAACTAGCAGAAATGGAAGTATTTACCAATAGGGGCACCACTGCAATCCTGACAGCTTACCCATGATTATTTTCCCCTGGTTAAAACCTGACCATGAGGAACACTTTGCCTGCCCTGTTGGCTAAATGGCCAGGGTTGGGTGGTGTGTTTTGGCAGGCTGGATAAGGTCCTGGGTGCTCAGGAGGCAGGCAACAGAACACCCTGCTAGTGCTTTTCCATGGCCCAGAGAGCAGGGTCCCCGGGGTTTCTCTAGCAATCATTCAAGTACCAGGTAGAGTTCTACTGTAAAATCAGCGATTTTTTTGGTTCTTAGTGGAACATTCCCACTTAAATTTATGTACTCTGGGAATAACCCAGTAACTGTTAAACTACTGTGGCAGCCTATCTTCTGCTAACCTGCTACTTTATGGCTCTGGTTAAAACAAGTAGTAACACACAAACACAAAACACACACATGCAAACAACCTGTAGAATGAATCGAATTTAGGTTTTGTTCTAACACATAAGTACACTATTGATGGAACATCTAAGAGAATTTGGGGACACGCCCCACCCATGATAAATACCACAGGGGACTCTGCTCTGAGTAACAGTTCAAATGCACATTTAAACTTTTTGAAACTAAAGATAAATGGGCACCAGAGTCTCTCTGGGTCAGATTATTAATCCAAATTTAGGCCAGACTGGAAAAAAGCTAATACGCCCTCTGAGACATGCCTCGAGAGAGGAGTGAGTGTCTACCACTTTTGGTGAGGAAAGTGCAGGGCGTGGAGTCGCCTTGTGTCTTCGGGAGGGCAGGTGTGACACCCTTGGGGGCCGGAAGGGGCTCTCTCCCGGCCAGCTGTCTGAGAGAGTCAATCCTGATTTGTGTTACCCAACATTAATTTACTGATTTTTTTCTCTGAAGTAATTGTACCATACTTGTTTCCTCTTTGACAGCCTGGGATAAAATGATAGCATTAAGAAGCTCGGGGTAAAGCCTTGGAAGGGCACCGAAAGAGTGGGCAAGGAGACTTGGAGGGGAGAAACTGCTTATGAGAACTGCCCTTCCGTTTAGGGTGGGGCTTGTTCCTGTCCAAAGCCTTTTTCCTGGGGGTTGCCTAGATATTCTTCTTCTTTGGATGGTGGTAAATAATGGCCAAAGAGATCGCTACTGAGATGTACCAGTGACTCGTGCAAGTCTAGTGGCACTCAGAAACTGAGTCGAAGCAGAAGTAAGGACTGCCTGTCTCCTTTATCACACACACACACACACACACACACACACACACTCACTCATGCTCATTTTATAGAGTCTCCGGGAAACTGACATCTGGGCTTCAAGTTCAGATGTGTCTCTAGAGTATTAGAAATTGGGACAATGAATCCAGCTCCCCACACTCCATCCTTTTGGCCTTTTACTAGTTGGGCAGAGATAGAAGAGGCAGACTTTAAGGGATAAAGATTTCAGCCAGCTGGTGTAAAAGCATTCATGAGGGACACCCGAAAAAGGGCCTCTCCCCACTCCCATCTACACCTACTCGCCACCCAGGCTGCCTCACTTTCGCCTTTGAGTTTTCCAATTGCTGATGTAGACCTAATTGGGGGAAAGAGGAGAAACCTTGTTATTTCCCCATACACGTGCTTCTAGTTTCTAAGCTTATGAAGAAAGAAACCCTTTTGTTAAGTTGTGACCAGAGTCAATGCAAAGTATTTTAGGAACTTCATTCTCTTTTCATTCTTTGAACTTAGTAAAATGGATTTGTGTCCAGAACTATCCCTTAGAAGAGAGGAGTAAAGGTGGGGGATGGACGCTGCTGGGTGTGGCAGAAGCCGGCTACAGGTGCTGCCCCGGGTTCAAGTCTGAGGCCCGCTGGCCCACGACTCTGAGTCTGTGTGAGAAAAGATGCACAGGGCATCTCACCCAACAGGGGCTGCGGGCCTGGCTGCCCTTCCCAGACACACCTCCTGACCTTCCTGACATGGCACAGGTTCAGCCACGGTCTGCCACCCAGCAATGCGATTTTAGAAAAACCACAAACTAAACGTGAACACTCCCTGCCTCGGCCCACAGAGCAACGCCAAGGAGATTACTTACAAGCAGCCTTCGCTTGCCTTCAAAGGAGCCCAGCAGGTCAGTCACCAACTTCTGGGGACCCTGAGTGAAGTACTTCGTGGTGGGTTTCAGGTAGCCATCCTGCTCGGCTTTCCCTGCTTTTTTCTTCTTGCTCTTCTCCTTCTCCGGCCTGTTCTTTTTCTCAGCCTTGTCCTTCTTCACTTGCTTTTCACTTTTGAGTAACTTCTCTGCTTTCTCATTCTTCACCTTTTTTTTCTTCTCCTTCTCAGGTTTCTCAAGCTTTTCGTGCTTTTTAGACTCCTTTGCCTTTTGGGGAGGAATGTTCCCCACCTGCAGCTCCTCCTCCAGCTGAGAGGCAGTAGGTCGGCTGGGGTCATACTTATCCTCATACTCATTGCTGAGAATCTTGTCTTGGGCTTTCTTTTTGGGCAGCTTCCCCTTGGCTGGCTTGTGAGGGCCCGGCACCACACTGGGGTCCCGCGAGCCGTGCTCACGCCTGTCCGTGCGGTTGTCCCGGAGACGGCCGGGCGCAGTCCTGCTGCTGTGCTCTGCGGTGGGGGTGGGAACGGCCGCTGTGAAGCTCTCGAAGCTGGTGGCCTTGCTGGGCCTCCTGGTGGTCTGTGGCCTCTCCCGCGGCTGCTCCTTCCTGGGCGCGGGATAGAGATGCTCCGGGGCCGCCGCACCCCTGGCAGTAGTCACCTCGGCCGTCGCTAGGGGCCTGTGGGCATCGAAGGAGGGGTGCGCCCGGGGGGTCCAGGGCCGCTGGGTGGTCGGAAAGGCCGTGGTGGTTGTAGGTCTGGCGGCTGCAGTTGGCACCCGCGAGGTGGCCCGAGTCGCTGTTGTGGCTGGAGCCGGAGGCAGGGTGGTAACCCTTGGGGTGGGAGGGGGCGGTGGAGGTGCTGCTGTCGTGGTGGCCGGCTTTCTCCACGCCTTCGCCCGGCTCTCTCTGGTGGGTGGGACGCGTGCTCTCCTGAGGTCTTCGCTCCTCTTCTCACCGCTCAGGCCTGGCCTCGCTGCGCCTCCGCCGCTGCTCGCCTCCTCCACCACCTGGCCCTCCACCCCAGAGGCCTTACACTTTTGAACAAAGCCCTTCTGCCTGATCTTCTCTATCCTGCGGATGGGCCCCTGGTCGATGATCTCGTACATGGCCTCCAGCCTGACCGGGTAAGGGTAGCGCTCTTCCACCTGCAGCGTCTTCTTCAACAGCACCATGCCGAACTTCCCCTTCTCCAGCTTCAAGAAGCTCATCAGCTTTGGGATGAGGCTGGGGTCCAGGGACTGCTCCAGGACCCGGCCTTCGCTGGTGATCCGCCGCACCTTGCCCCCTTCCTCTCCCGCCTGGTGGAATAGCACTATCTGCTGGATGTGCCTTTCCGCCAGCTCACAGTACACATCGTCCTTCAGCAGGCTCATCATCAGGCGGTAGTAGCCTTCCGAGGCGTGAGGCGCCGAGATGACCCACACGCGGTTCTTCCCTGCGAAGCTGGCAAGGATGTTGGGAGAGCTAGACCCAGAGGGGAAGCGCAGCATTCTTGACCGAGCTGAGGAGCCCTCATCTCGGACCATCTCACGGGGAGAACTCTGGGCTGTTGGTCTCCGCTCAGGTTTCACCAGGGCCCCATTGATGCCCAGCGGGACCGGAGGGGCCTTTTCAGGAGCTATTCTCAACACAGGCACACTGCTCCTTCTTGGGAGAGGCTGGAGGTTCCGTTCTTCCAGAGTAGGTCTCTCAATCCCCAGAGACCTCCCTGTGTGCCTCAGCAACCGAGCTGGCCTTCTGTCGACTGGGGAGACCAAGGGCGCTTTCTGCCTTCCATGGCTCCCTCCATGCGTGGCCTGGGGGTGGGGTTCCGACCCACACACCAGCCACATTGCCAACAGCAAGGTAAAACTGGGTCCCGTCCTCCATGTCATTGTGCAATCCACTTCTGGAGGCAGCAAGGTCAAAAGACGAAAGGGGAGGGGAAGGGGAGAAAAGAAAAAAAAATATTTAATTGCAACCAGAGCTGGGCATTTTCTCTTTCTCTATTTTGGCCAAGGGCTGGGGGAAGGGGTGGTTAGAGAAGAAGAAGGAGGGAGGTCAGGGAATGGAAAATAGGATGAGATCCTGTTACTTTTAAGCCCCTGTAATTTGTCAGTGCTTAGCAGAGACAGTTACATTAAGCAGGAAGCCCAACTCAGTGCCCCATTCAGCATGCTTGCACCCGTTCAACTGACTCTCTGATGCTCCAGAGAAAATGCACACCGAGCATGTTAATTATGACAACATTACCATGTTGTTTCTTCAAACAAGCAACAAAGCAACAAACATACCAAAGACAGAAAGGGTTACACACTTACGTTGCGTCTCATGGAGATGGAATGCAGAAGGCTTAAAAAGCAATCTGAAGCGTGGTCCCAGGACAGTTTCCTCGATGAAACCCTTTTCCTCCCAAGCCTCTGTCTCCTTGGTGAGGCTGGGGTGTGCTGCAGCTCAGCAACCAAAGTCGCCTGCCCTGACCTGAGGGCTCAGTTGCTTTCTTCTTTCCTTTTTGGCTGTCTTTTTACCTTCTTGACAAGTAGGATGAGGTGACAGGAGCTGTCCTTTTAAGTCTTTGCATCTCCATTTTTCTGTAGTTTCTGCTCAGCTTTGCGTCTGTGTGTGCCAATCCCTGTGCCGGCACACCGGGCACCTCCTGAAGCGGAGCCCCAGCTCTTTGTGAATCCCACTTTTTTTCTCTCTTTAGAGTTCCAGGGTCCTTCTTATCACTCTTTCCCCCACAGTCTGGCTTAGTCCCTTTGTTTCCGAGCGTGAAAGCACTGGGATTAATATGTTTTCCAGGCTGAGGGAAAACACAGGAATGTGATGTTGAAAATAGGCTTTTTCTCTTTTCCTACGCCTCTCTCCTCCCTTTATTTCTCCCCACCTTTTTTTTCCCTCCTCTTTTCCTTCTTCTTTTTCTTCTTCCTCTTGTCTGGATTCAGTCCCAGGAATGCCAGGACAACCTCAGTTTTGATCCAAACCAAACTCAAACAACAGCAGCCACTGGAAATCAAGGAAACTTCACTGAGGATTTAACAGATCAGCAAAACGCCGCCTCCTTCCCAATTCAGCACGTTGAGAGTGGACTCGGTGGGGAGGGCTGTTCTTTCGGTGGGGGAAAGTTTTGAAACACTACCCATCATCATAAATCACTTTAGAATAGGATGGCTGAGGACTTAACCCCTTCCATACCGAGTAATCAGGATATGTTCCCTTCCTGTGAGTACTCACACTGCATTCTGGAAAGGGAAAATTCTCAGATTTCTGCATCAGACTGCTTGGTTTTCCTAGAGACAGATAATCATCTGGGTCAGGGTGCATGGCTATACACACACAGACAGTATATATATTTATAGTTCTGTGTATATATTTTTATCTTTTTCTCCCTGCTTCATGCATTTAGTTTGAGGTTGGAAAAGCCCATGGAAAACATGACTGGGTTGTTTTTATTTTATGCTAATTGGAGATCATATTACTGTATTCTTGTTCCTCGTTCTCTCCTTGGCATGGAAGGAAGCTGGTAAAAGGTTAGAAATGCAGGCAATCGCTGTTGCTCCCCTGAGACTGTGGTCAGCCCTTCCATCAGGGGAGGGGCACTGTGGTCTCCAGTTCTGGGTTCTAGCTAGAGCTGGTGGGTTACAACATTCCTTAGAGACATGTGTGTGTAGTGCAGTATTTTGCTCTCCAGAAGCTTCAGGTATCTTGAGGGCATTAGGCAATCCGTAAAAATAGCCACGTCAGGTTCCGCAGAAGAGACTGAGTCAGCTCTCTGTGTCCACATCCTGGGTCTGTCATGGGGATTCGGCTTTTAGGTGGGTGGAGAGGTACCTCAGGTTATACAGATATTTCCTCCAGCTTTTCCAGGAGAATTCAGTTGGCGTGAATTGCCACAGACAGTGGGGAGCCAGGGTTCTCAGAAGGCCCTTTGCAAAGTAGGCCATGCTAATGGCGATGCTCATTGAATAAAACTTGGTCCTTAATTACCATCCCTTGATCAGCCCATCTCCAATGGGCTGTATGCCTTTCCTTCACTTAAGCTCCTGGCACTGAATTGAAGACCTGTAGGGGGCTGAGTGGAAGGCTCTTAGCCCAGAGCTGGAAGACCCAGCGGTGCCAAGAGGGAAGGCCCTTGTCTGGAGCCCTCACAGACGCTTGTGACTACAGTAACAACGCTGGGCTTCAGACAGAGATCCTCTCTGCCCCAGAGTCGGAGATTTTCCCTTCCATGGGCTTCACCACTTAAGTTGACCAAATGCCTGTGCTAAGCTGGACAGTCCTAGCTGTTACTTCCTTTCTCAAAGCATAACGTGTTCCAGTCTATCTCTTTCAAGGTCTCTCCTCTTCTTCCTTTCCTTTCCCTTCTGTCTTCTCCTTGCCAATGACAACTGCCGTTTATTGAGCCTTTTAATCTGGGACTCCGGGCTTGGCACTTTCGTATGTTCTTGTATCTAGCCCTCACAGCATCCCTTAAGAGATAGGTAGAATTATTCCCATTTTATACATGGACAAACCGAGGCTTAGTGAGTTTAAATAAATTGCCTACTGTCACACAGATGGTAAACAGCAGTGTTGAAATTGAACCCAAGACAAGAACTGTCTACAAAACATGTCTTCTCCTGCCTCCTCCTTTAATTTTATTCCCACGTCTCTTTTTCTCTTCCTTTAATACCTTTTTTGTGTTTCCTGTATTCATAGGAGAGTCTCATTTATTTATGTAACCAGAGTACTTACGATATTTTTAGAACCCTACTTTCCAGAGTAATTCTGCAGTAGTAATTTTTACCTTTCTTAATAGGTCCTTAACGTCGTTACCCTTCTTCATTAATATCACATGACTTCCACCAACCTTCCAAATATGTGCACAACATTTGTCACCAGTGCACTAGTAAAGTTGAAATACAGCCACTTTAAAGACTAGGATTTGACTCCAAGGGGAAGCTAGCCCACCCCTGACCCCTGTCTGTCTTCCCCGTGGCCTCAGGTTTTTTTCCCTTCTGTGAGCTGCAGCCACTAGATGGCGCGCTCAACACACATGTGAGCGAGGTCCTAATACCGCCACCTCGGTGTCTCCCCGACTCTTCTCCACCCACCCACCCACCCCCAACCCGGTCACACTGGCAAAGTGGGGCTTCTAGTGCCTGCTCAGGATTTTTCGACTTCAATGCCTAAAGTCTTCCCTGGGGCCTCAGGGTCCCCTTTTCCCCCCAGGGAAGTCCAGGGAGCACAGGACTGATAAGAACAAGTAGCAAGTCAGCATCCACCCATTTCTGGAGAAACCAATGGTTGATATATGATTCATAATGATTCTCAACTTCTAGTCCATGATTTCAGAGCCCTGTATGAAAAAGTTTCCCACTTAGATCCTTTTATCTTTTCTGTTACCTAAGAAAGAAACAGAGAAGAGCAGGAGAGATGAAAGAGAGAATTGTCTTAGAGACACTGGGATAGAGGGTAGTTATTTGGTAACAATCAGAGTAAGTGTGAGGAGGCATCCACAAAGGGGTGTGCTAGCTCAGCAGACCCACAGCCTTCAGCAGCCCAGGACCAGGTCTCAGGGAAGCATGTTGTCCCATGCAGCCCAGAGAAACCACAGTTTCTGTCACACATAGTTTGTTCCCTTGCACAAAGAAACACTTGGTAAATGTTTTTGAACTGGATTCAAAACATTGTTCTGTTGCCTGAAAATTATCATTTGCTCAAGAGGAAATGGGGAAAAAGAAAAGGAGGCAAAATACAAACTTTTCAGTGTGATGTTGGAGGGAGACCGCCTCTCCTGCTCTGTGATAACCTACCTGTCTTCCCAGCAGGGAACATGGCAGAGACACAAACAATGTTTACATTGAAGATAATGCTACGTGCTGTTTCTTTCCATTTGCAGGCTTTAATCAATGCCCAGTCTTAAGCCACACTCATGCCCTTCAGAATGAAAAAGAATTCTCTTCGTCTGTATTCACAGAGTAGGACACACCAAAAAATAAACAGCAAGGTCAAGGGGAAAACCCAGGCTATCAGCTCAGGTTGCTGCTGCAGCCAGGGGAGGCTCTGAAAAAGGGTAACCCCAAAAGAAACCTTCAGAGCAATTTCAGAATTGCTCTGAAATGTCAACAAGGTCATATGTTGAATCCAAAGTTGAAGAATATGTATACTGTAAAAATAATAAATAAATAAAAATAAAAGATACCTGATAGGATAGTGCCCAAAACTATTTGGAAGAACAGCCTTAATGTTCTTTTTATTTATTTATTTATTTATTTATTTTTAATTACTTTAGAATTTATTGGAAGAATCATGAAGACACTTTTTCTAGGTAGAAAGTTGCTTAATTAAAAAATTGTTGAACTCCTAATTAGAGCAAATTGAAAGATCTTGTCCTAGCAGAGATTAAGGAGCTATGTAAATGACCTAATGGCTCATTTAAATCTTTTGACATCAGTGATTTAAAGTTCATATTTTCATTGGTCGCCATTCTGTGTGAGAAGTGTAAACTTGTAGGCACATTGATTTGCTGCTTGGAAGGGTTAATTCTAGGCTGGGAAGACGTGGACAGTACTAGGTTCAAAGGCTTAACCATTGGCCATTTCATGCATACAAAAGATTTGTATCGATCAGATTTGAGGAGGAAAATTCTGATTGTACTGCTCTCCATGCTCTTAAGCATAGCCAAGAGGGGAGTCAGGATCCAATTTCTCTCTTCCTTCTTTTATCCCTTCTCTCAAAATCTCTCCAAGAGTGCAGCCTATATACCAGAATGATGGAGAAGCAGGCAGTCTCTTCCCTTTAGAAGCTCACAGTTCACTGCAAAAGATGAAGTATCAGTCCATTGTACGCTCTGCAGCAGCACTGCCAACTTTTCTCTTTATGAAAAAGGTCAGGGCTGACTGGCTGCAGCCAATATGCACAGAGTTTGTTCCTGTCTGAGATGTTGCTTCTTTGATTGTTGGAGTGGGTTTTGCCCAGAAAGAGGCTTCCAATGGCAACCGCTGTACAACACCGGGAAAATCTTGTTTGGTGTGTTCTGCCGGCTATAGAATCCTATAGCCTACAAGAGGCCGAGCCACTCTGTCTGACAGGATGTGCTAGATTGCCTGACAGCCCTTTCATTCTCATTTCCCAGTTCCCACCTTGGCTCTGTTTCTGGTACCTGCCCTTCTAGGATTGCCCTGTCTTTCACTTCTGCTTTCTCTGTATTGACCCTTCACTCCAGGTTTTAATTGCATCACTCCGAACATCGCCTGACACGAGGAAGGGTTAACCAACAGAATGCCAATAGTTCATTCAACAAACACTTATTCAATGACAGGCATTGTTCTAGTTACTGGGGATATAACAATGAATGAGCTCCTGACCTCATGGGGCTTATATTCCAGTGGTAGAAAACAGGCAGTGTACCGAAACAAAAAGTAAACCTACACCTAGAAACATGCTTGGAAGAAATGTTTGTAAAAGGGAAGGAAGTAAAAGTGATGGAAGGAAGGAGACTATTTTAGGTAGAGGTCAAGGACAATGGTCCTGAGTGAAGCTGAGGAAACAAGTCACTCAAGTAGTGGAGGAGGGAAGAACATTCCAGAGGGAATAGCAGATACACCAGCACTGAAGCAGGGACTGTTTCACATTGTGTCCCAGAAGAGTGATGTTGAAGGATTTTAAGCAACAGTGTGGCAAGCCTTGACATGTGAGTCAAAGGGATTGCTGCGTGGAGAATAGAGTGTGGGGGCAAGCATGGCCGCCGGGAGACCAGTTAGGAAGGTAAGGTGCCAGTCAAGTGAAAGGCGTAGGTGCAGAAAAGTCATCCTCTTTGGAATTTATGTTGAAGCCGGAGCTGATAGGAGTACTTTGGGAGGAGAGACGATCAAATGTTTTGTTTAAAAATCCTGTTAGACATTCTGGCACAGAGCCTGAGCAGGCAGTTGGTAGATGAGTTTGGACTTCAAAGAAGACTGGGGCTAGATTTATGAATTTGGAAGGCTATTTAAAACACGAGGCTGGTCCTGGCTGATGTGGCTCAGCTGGTTGGAGCATCGTCCCATAGACTGAAAGATTGCAGGTTTGATTCCCGGTCAGGGCACATACCCAGGTTTCCCATGTAATCCCCAGTTGGGGGGCATACAAGAAGCAACCAATCAATGTTTCTCTCTGTCTGTCTGTCTCTCTGTCTCTCTCTCTCTCTCTCTCTCTCTCTCTCTCCCTTCCTTCCTCTGTCTCTTAAAGCAATGAAAAAAAAAGTCCTCAGGTGAGAATAAAAAATGAAACAAAACCATAAGGCTGGGAGAAATCACTTAAGGAGTGACTACAGGTGCAGATGAAGAGTCCTCAGGCCTGGCACACATTTAGAAGATGAGAAGGGGGGTAAAGGATGTGGAGGAGGAGCAGTGGTGTGGTGGGAGAAAGGAAGGAGCACATGGTGGTTTTCATTCACCCACAGCTTGAACGACATGTCACCTCTGACCCTTTCTGCACAGGTTCTCACCACACATACCCGCGTTGAGTTCATTCTTCAAAGCCAGGACCCTGTACTATCTCTTCCGCAGGGATTTCCCAGAACTCCAACGTGAACCACTTTCCTTCCTCTGAGGACATGTTCTGTAGAGCATCACTCTTCTGACCATTTTGTGCTTCAAACACGGGTTCTTGTTCCTTCAAGATCTTCAAGCTGCTGAGAACAGGGAGTACCTTACATTTAGTTCACCTTCTCCTTTGCACCCTGAGTATTTAGTGAAAGTACAAAAATTGTAAGTCTGTACCGATCAAATACAGTTAGAAGGAGAGTTGGCAAAAGCCCGGAAGACAACCTAACTATGATTTACCACTTTAAAGAAAGAAACACAGAAGAAAAGAAAATCTGCACTGCTGTTGGCACTAGAAAGTCACTTACTCTCTGTTCATTAAATAGTAATCGTAGCAGCAGAAGAAATAGCAGTATAAATCATCAAAATTACACTTTACACTCGCCTTCAATTGTGGAATTGTAAATTTGAGGCAAAGAAGTTTATATAAAAATTATAAATCTTAATTTTATTCATTCATTCATTCATTCAATAACTGTTTATGGAGCACCTTTTAGATGTTGGATATTATTCCAGTGTTGGGCATAAAGTAAGAGAAAAAAGTCTGTGCTCTTCTCACTTCTTGGAACTCACTTCTTTTTTTTTAAATAGGGGAGATGCCATTTACCCTTGCTGGCCATGCCCCAGCCTAGTTTGTCATTATTTTTTAAAGATTGTATTTATTTATTTTTAGAGAGAAGGGAAGGGGGGGAGAAAGAAAGGGAGAGAAACATCAGTGTGTGATTGCCTCTCGTATGCCCCCAATTGGGGATCTGGTTCCACAACCCAGGTACATGCCCTGACTGGGAATCGAACCAGCAACCCTTTGGTTCTCAGGCCAGCACTCAATCCACTGAGCCACACCAGCCAGGGCAGAACTCACATTCTATTAGTGAGAGATGAGTGCCCTAAAGAAAATCAATGCAGGAAAAAGTAATAGCAAATGAAGGAAAAAACACACAATTAAAGGCGGGGTGACAAAGACGATGGAGGGGATAGAGGATTGAATGTGAAAGGTGGGGGCGGGTAGGGCAGGAGAGAGTAATAGGGGGAAAATGGGGACAACAGTAATTGAGCAGTAATATAAATAAATAAATAAATAAAAATAAAGATGGAGTGGTAACATACCACCAAGGGCTACTCTCAAAGTATGAGAGGGGATGCAAAATAATCAGAATTATCTTCCAGAGGGCAGGCCCCTTGTAGTACGGGCTTCCTCTGCCAGGTGAGTGTTCTAGGAACCCATCTGTATCCGTGCACCAGCTGGCGTTGTTGTGAGAGGCTGCATTTGGCTTCAGTTAATTTTTGTTGAAGACTCTTTCGACTCATTTGCCCATTTCGTGATTTACGAGCACACCCGCCCACACCGTGCTGACCAAAACCAGCACGACCGCTGTTCCCCGCCCTCCCTACCCATCCAGTCTCATCCCGAGCAACTCTTTGTTGTCGTTTCCCCGATGAAAAAGTTTCTCAGAGGGAAATGTTTTGCCGATGTGGAAGAGGCGAAACAAAAAATGGCAGAAGCACTAAAAGGCAGCAAAATTGGTAAGTTCAAAACTGTTTTGAGCAGTGGAAAAAAATGTCTCGATAGGTGTATTTACTGAAATGGAGAGTACTTTGAAGGTGACTGAAGTTTAAACATGTAAGAATAAATACACAATTTTGTATAAATGAATTCTATTTTTCTGCCCCCCCCCATAGTTATATGCTGCATTTAAGGAACTTTTGGCATATCTTAAATTTTTTCAATTCCTCAACCTTTGAAGTTGGAGTTGTGCTTCAGTTCGATTCTGATGTCTTTAGAAGCCAACCCTTTTGAATGAGGTGGATGGTCAAATTGTATAATTCTGGTTGAGGCCAAAATAATAGATGACTACAAAGTATATTTCATGCATGGTTCATTAACTGGCTTCGGAGGAAATATGAAAAAGGAATTTAAAAAATTCTCTGAGTGTCTGGCATAGAATAGGCACTTACTATGTGTTTGAATAATCGAACCATCACTATCTAGTTTCGCAGGATGTGTTTGGAAGTCAATGATATTAATTTGAACTCTGCTATTTTTTAAGTCACATTAGTTCGTAATCACATCTTAGAAAGCTCCGTTTAAAAATGATATTGTTACCGCGCATATGTTTTAAACCAAACCTGTTACAAACATTCCAGAATAAAGATCAAACGCAATGTGGACTTCAAACTAAGTTAAAAAGTTCAAAGCAGAATTTGTCTGAATAGGTTGACAGGTAACATTCCAAAGTTTTAAATGTTATTTTTATTTAAAAGTTAAGTGTGGAAAATAAAGCCACGTGGTCCCTTTACAAATAATTTGTGATGGTGGATTTTGGCAAAGCCTTGGCATTAACTACTGGGAAAATTCAGAGGCAGTACAAATAAATGTTCGTAAGTAACTGCACCGAAAATGAAAGAAACAGCTTCGATTGAAAAAAAAAAAAAACTGCTGGAGAGAGAAGAGCCCCTGAGATGGAGACCCCTCTCACGCACTGAGTAAGACTGGTTTTGCCTATACGAAGACAGCACGCATTCACAGCCAAACAAGACAGATTGCAATCCCAGGTTTGTTGCTCACTACTTTTGTGATTTGGGCAAGCTGTTAACTCCCCTGAACCTCAGTTTCTTCATCTACAGAACATGTGAATGCTTAATTTTTATGTACATAGTAGGGTTAATTTATTTATTAGCATGCTTCATGGTTCAAATAACAGAAAATCCAAAACAAACTACTGTTGATATAAACAACAGGGAATTTGTCAGTTCACACACATAAAATGTCCCAAAGTGGGGCAAGCTTCTTGGTTGATTTTGTCCAGGAGTTCTCAGTCTTTGATGTTGTTGTTTATGGGGTAAAATATACACATCATAATGCACGGTTCAGCGGCAGCAAGTGCACTCAATTGCTGTGCTGCCATCGCCCCTGTCCAGCTCCAGAACTTCTTTATCCTCCCAAGCTGAAACTCTGTGCCAATGAAACAGTAACTCCCTGTTCCCCCCTTTTCTCTGTTCCTGGTAATGACTATTCTACTTTGCATTTCTATAGATTGGAGTGGGAATGGTTATTTTTAATGTACGAAATTTACCAACCACAAACTAATACTCAGCTAGTGTTGGGGATGGTGCCTACACAGGAGCAGTCATAAGCTAAGACTTCTGGTCTGAGGCCAGTGAAACAACATGGGAAGGCGCTAAAGCACAGGTGGAAAACACAAGGCCCTTGGGCCAAATCCGGCCCTCCACCTTGTTTTATCCAGCCCGGCACCTTGTTTCTACCCAGCGGCAGCACCGAGATCCTTGCCCCTAGTTAAGGAGTAGTTACATTTATACAGTCCTAACATTATATTCAGCCCTTTGAAGGCAACCATGAGGCTGATGTGGTCCCTTGGTGAAAACACCCCTGTGCAAAAGGGTCATAAGGGCGAAACACCAAATTCAAAGATAAATGATTAAAAATGGGAAGGAGGTTCACTTATTAAGTATTGCGTGCCAGTCTGTAGTGAAATCGGGAGCCAGACAATGTTTCCACATGCTGTGTCCCGTTGGCTCTCTCCACCAGACTCTGCCTCTCCAACTCATCCCCAAGTGGCCATTGCTATGAGTTCCTGAAAGCACCAATGTTTCATTCCTGCTTCCAATACCTCACCAGTGAGCAGACAACTTCCAAGAGAAAACTCAAAGCTCCCTGGGGCCTAGAAGTGAGCTGGGAAATAGACACTGATCCCAGTGGTAACCATGGAAACCTGGTAATGATATAAAGTTAGATCAAGCTGAAGGGAGTAATGAAAATGTATGCCCGCAATATAATATCTGAATGGAGCTTGTCACCCATGAAATTTCCTCCTGCAAAGGTTTTGAACTCGAACCAACAGAGAGAAGTGTGATGTAGAAGACACCCTAGAGGAGCTCAAGGCCATGGTCCTCAGGATAAAACCACTACATGGTTTGAGTTTGAGCTGCACAAAATGCATTGGAACTATGAAACGCCCTAGACACATCTCAGAATGTACATGGAATAGCAAACATCCCCATAAATGAAGGGAAAGCAGAGCCTTGGAACCTCTGCTTCTAATTAAAGAGCAGCACAATTGCATGATTTAGAAATAGAGAAGCAGTGATTCCATTAAGGGTTTTAACAACTGGGTTATTAAAAACCTTTTCCTGAGTATAAATTTGGAATTTCATGGAAAGAATTTGTTTTTACCATGTTGGACCTAAATTAACCTGGCTATACTTAAAAAAAAAAAAAAAAGAAAAGAATAAAGTCAGGAAGAAGATTGTGGTTTTAATTATATTTTTAGAAATAATTATTTTATTTTTAAAAGAGTGTGGCTTTAATTTTATTTTTAATTTAATGTCTCAGAACAGATGAACGCTAAAACATGGCCCAGACACACCTACTTGTAGGGAGCTGGTGTGTCTAAATTGTGAAGATTTCTTTATGAGTGAGTAATTATGTATAGAAATGTAGCATACAACAAGATTAAAATGCAGAGGTTAGTTTAAAGAGTTTTTGAAAAACAAACACTTTATCATGTGTAAATAGTATCCATTTATTATCAAAATATCACAAGTGCTTAGAGAGACATTTGAAACTGTTTGTTCCACAGATATTCGGAGTGTGACAATCTGACATCTTTAAAAGAACCAATTTCTTCCCTGTGTTTTTAACTGTAAGAGATCTAGTTAAATGTTCTCCCAGTCAGTCAAACTCAATTTACCTCAATGGAAAGAACAACCCAATTGATTTTTTTCCTCCCTTTTCCTCTCTGTGTTTTTTTTTTTTTTTTTTTTCAGCATCCTGACAGCTATACTTTTATATGCCCAAATACTAGATAACATTTCAGGTTGCTAATAAAGAAAATGTTATAAATATAGATCTCTTCAAAGATGAAGAAACATGCTTGGGGAGGCAGTAAGTTCCTTGCTGGATCAAACGTTCAAATAGGGGTTCCTTAGCGGAGAATTTAAGCATTAGGTGAGTGGCTAACCCACGTGAATGTTTAGCCTTGGAAATTCTGGGAGTCTGTGGTTTCTATAATTACTGTGTATGAGTTGATGCAATATTTTTTTTTTCCTTTTGAACAAAGAAAAACTTACCAGAAATACCAGAGTTGTCAGAGTTGGCATCTAAAGGCACGAGGTAGGAAGCACATGTCACTGTGAGGGAGCAGCTAGGAATGCTGGGCCAGAGAGGAGAGAAGGGCAGGGCCCTCGCCGATACAATCTAACAAAGAGCTTAATGCAGGAGGCTAGAAGCAAAAGAAAGACATGTCTCGCCCATTAACTCCGCAGTCCTGAGCCCAGTTTGGTGAGAGTGCTGGGGGGCCCGAGCAAAATAGCCCAGGAGAAGGGAAGAGTCCTTCAGACTGAGCTGAGAAAAGGGGCTTCTGTAAAAATCTTACTAGGATTGCCGGGCGCTCTGAACATCACAAGCCGGGAACTGCCCAGGAGGAAGAGGGGGCCTATGCTGGGAAAGGGGGCCTCTGCAACATTTCACTAACTAAGACAAAGAACTGAGAAAGGAAGTCTGTGTAGCTATACATTGTTCCCAAGATTTAGAAGAGGGAGGAGGAGGGGTATCTGGGGAAGCCAGCTGAGGTACGTAACCCCTGAACCCCAATAATCGGTGTACTTAGATTAGCTAAGTCACTCTTATAGCCTCAGCTCAAGTGTATAGAACAAACTCACTCACTAACTAACTTCCTAACAACTTTCTTTCCTCTCTATGTGGGGCACTTAGACTTGCCAGGTGCCTGCTAGCAGCTCTGTGCTCGTATGTGTTTCTTACATAAACTTGCTGCCTCATTTCCTCTGCATGTATTGTCTCTCGCTTGAATTCCTCTCTTGTGGTGAGACAAGAACCCAGGCTGGGGAGAGAGGCCTCCCGACTCTAGTCTCTCTCTCCCATCCGTAACCCCATCGTAACACAAAATAGTGGACTATCCACCAACAAACTTAGTTCCTAAACATTCTCCTCTGTATAACAACTTTTCCCGTCAATCAGTACCTTTAACAAGAAATGGTGAAGAACTACTGAAACTACATGCAAAGATATTTTAAAATAAGCTGACAGAAGAGAAAATCAAGAATGAAAAAATAATCAGTACTTCAAATGGAATTTGGATATAAACAGATTAAAATAAATCTCTCCGAAAATAAATGAAGCCATTGAAGAGCCACTGAATGAGTTTAAAATGTGGTCCTTATTGAGACTGTACTGTAAAAGGCCAGCTATGAAATGACAGGTAATAGGTCATATGATACAATTCTGTTGGAAATATTTTATTCTCCCCAAATCAATTGCTGAGTTTCTCTTTCATCCTTCTAAAACTTTAGTGTACATTTGCAATTACAGCTCAATCTGATAAATCTAAAATAAAACAGACTTCACATATTTGTCTCAGATTCCAAGATAAGGTTGCAAACAAATGTAAACTATTTGCTGTGACATTAATACCTGTTGAGATAGATTGATTTTAGTGGCCTTCTGTCTGAACTGAATTTGTATTAAGTAACACAGACCTTCAAGGGGAGCTCCTCAAAACAATCTGAAAACAAACGTGTAGAATGAGATTCATTGTATTAATAATTTTTAAAAAGTACTTAATCTTTGCCACCTTACATGAATGTACATAAGTAATAGTAGATGTATGTCAACCTCAAAGGGACGAGCCTAAGCCTATTGTATCAAACAACATCTTTAGAAATTTAAGATAATTCCATTCATTAATAATACTGAAAACAGTTTATGCAAGGTGGAATTGTAACCGGAAAACAGACTGGCATTCGGGCTGCCTGTCACTACCAAACCCAATAAGCAATGACAGCAATTGAATCTTTATGGCGCTTTATTCAAATGGCCAGCGATCTGAGAAGATGGTGGGTTCATACCATAATAGACCATTTTCTCTTCTCTTTGTCGGGCCAACGTTTTTATACCAGGGAATAAACAAGGTCTGTAAAGGCTTTGAAGCTCAAGGCGATTAGGTGAGCAACACTACAATATTTCTGACCTGGGCTGTTCCCAGGGGTGGGTGGTAGTCTGTCTCTCCCTGGAACACAAAGGCCCAGATGCGTCCAGTTGTCCCCAGGCGGTAATCTTTAGTGGTGCCTCAGGAGGTAGGCTGTTTTCCCAGGAGCCAGGGTGGGCCTTATCTGTAGTTTCTGAAACAAAGGCTTTAACGTATACATTCCTTGCTAGGCTTATAACTTTTTACCTCAAACTGAAATTTTCCAACTCTTGAGTTCCCTATCAGGATGTCAGTCACTAGAAGCAATTAAGGGTGACCATGGATCACACTTTTAGGTGATTCAATATACCTAGACTCAGGTATTTATTTCTGACCTAGGTTTGTCCCAGCTCTGCCTGTGATCTCTGCTTTATGAACTCTTGACCTACCTTTACTGTTTTGGGGTCTAGTGCATCGCTCTGAGTGCTTATTGGAGCCCATTACTACTCCTATAATCCTCACAGGTGTCACCTAAGGTTCTACCTTAACAGTGAATTACCAAGAGAGATTGACTTGGACAGCTGTATCCTCCAGTTCACCCTGGAACCCAGTTTGGTCCTTCCCTAATTACAGAGTAATGCCCCAGGGCAGATTCGGGTGGTCAGCAAATCCTGGTACAGAGGTGGAAGTTTAGGTCTTCTCAGAATTGAACTAGGAAGACTTCAGAAGCAGTTTCAGGTAAGTCAGACTCACAGGTGTAGACTAGAGCCCACAGACCAGACCAAACTGCCTTTCAAGACCTTTCTGGCACCTTCCTTGCCCTTCACAGAGCTCACGTCACACCTTGGCCATGATCACGCTGGCCTTGGGCCCGGGCTGCAAGGTGAAGCTTCTGAGGAGCAGATTCTGAGATAATATTCTCCTCTGTGGGAGTTTTTCACTTACTTGCTCATCCTCAGAAGGAAGGACTTAACCTCTGGCTGCCTCTTTCTCTTACATAATCTGTTCATGACTGTAAGCCCAAACCTAGCTGCTGGTTGCTTATTTGGGTGAAAAGAATTTTAAATTCTGGATTTTGAATTCTTTAGAAGCTTATCTGGATGACAGCATCATTTTCCTCTGTGTTGGTAAATTCATGCCAATGTATTTATTTAATGTGATGAAGTAATACTAACAAAGTCTTCAGCTACCTATCTTTTTTTTTTAATTTTTCCTAGGTTTTATTTATTTTTAGAGAGAGGGGAAGGGAAGGAGAAAGAGAGGGAGAGAAACATCAATGTGTGGTTGCTTACTGGGAACCTGGCTGGCAACCCAGGCATGGGACCCAGACTGGGAATTGAACTGGCAACCCTTTGGTTTGCAGGCCTGTACTCAATCCCCTGAGCTTTGCCAGCCAGGGCTCAGCTACCTATCTTGCTCCTACATAATTAGTTCTCCTTGCCTTGGGAATAGGAAGCCCAGTCCCACATCTGCCCCTGGCTCTAAACAAATGCAGCCCAAGTCTTGAGAGCTCCTCTGTGGAGCATACCAAGATAGTGTCTCCCACTCTCTGGAGTTCATCATGGAAATGTGACAAAGACAAGAAATATGCAGACCCTTCTCTGTGTCTGTCTTCCAGACACCCTGTGAGGGCTGGCAAAAAATGTTCTTATTCTTCAAATATTCACTGGCATGTATTTGTGCAGTAAAATTATGTTTTGGGTTTGTATTGGATTTTTTTTTCCCTTAAATGAACATCTGTTATTCTCATTCAGTCTAGAGTTTTTGAACCCAACTGGGCAGGGCAACTTGGCTTCCTCTACCACCTCTGTAGAGTCATAAACGGAGCCTGTCTGCTGCCAGCTGCTTACAGATTGGCTGACCAGCCACCACGCGCCACCCACAGCTGTTCTGGCTCTGAAAGGCTCATGGGTGTGCCACTCACCTCCCACATCTGTTCTGGCTTTGAGAGGCTCATGGGTGTGGAGGGAGGGGGTCAGAGTCAGCTTGCTCTGTGCACACAGCCTGTGAGAGTTCCAGAAGTAGGGATATTTCATTAAGCTGCTCTAATCAGCTATCATTGAATGTTAGTTATATCCCTGAGTGTATGTGAAGCCAGCAGGGGGTCTGATGTGTACCTTGGAGAATGGTGAGTCATAGCAACTTAGTTTTTTTTTTTTTTTAAGATTTTATTTATTTATTTTTAGAGAGAGGAGAAGGGAGGGAGAAAAAGAGGGAGAAAACAATGTATGGTTGCCTCCCACATGGCCCCCACTGGGGACCCAGCCCGCAACCCACACATGTGCCCCGACTGGGAATCGAACTGGCAACCCTTTGGTTCCCAGCCCTCGCCCAATCCACTGAGCTACACCAGCCGGGCGCAACTTAGTTTTTCAAACAATTGTGATCAATTTTTCAATCTCCTGGTGTCTGTCTTCCTTATTGGTATGACATGAGACTATTAAAAAAATGTGGCCCCTGCAAAGGCAAATGAGAGATGTGTTTACAAAGTGTTTTATTTTTACCAAAGAAATGTGTTTTCTTTGTGGCTGTATTAGGAATTTCATAGTATTCAGAGAAGAAAATGTATTTTCTACCTGTCTCAGTATCACCAACTATAAAAATACTCAGGTTCCCAAGACCACTCCAGCTCCGACGACTTCAAGACCCTGATTTCAAGATGACCAAAATACAAAATTTCAAAAGCGCTCTCTCTCTGTACCCTTCAGCAAAACTATATCAATAGCCATGACAATCCATTCGACACACTGTGGAGGATGAGCACCCCTCCTGACTCACAGCTCCAGCTGTGTTATTGTCTTGCCCAAATTCCTTAAACGGCTTCCAGCTGTCAAAAACACAGCTGGCATTCTTTAACTTGGCATTCAAGGTCCTTTATGATCTGATCTTAAACTACGTGTCCAAACTCTTATTGCCAAATACTGCCATGAATGCCTCCTTCAGTTTCACCGAAATACATCCCGTACTGTGTCTTTGTGGCCCCTTGTTCCCCCACTTTTATGCTTCTGCTTATTTTTTCCCGATCTCCTCAAGTCCAACGGCCCCGTGTCTGTCAAGGCCAGTTCTGACACACCTGGTCCATTAGGTCGTCCCTGAGCACCCTCCACCCCCTCCAAGCCCCGCTCCACCTCCTCTAAACATCCAGTTATTTCCCCGCCCTCTCTCAAATCACCTCTCAGTACTTTCTGCCTGGAATTGGAGCTCACAGTGCGCAGCTGCCTTACCTTCCCCCAGCAGGGGCAGACAGAACCTGTGTCCAATTATAATCATCGTACTTTCCCTAGGGCTTTGCAATGAACACATGCTTGATAAATTTGTGTTACAGGCACAGCAATGGACATTTGTAGAGAGTTTTAGAGTTTCCAAAATGGATTCACATTCATTAATTCATTTAATTCTCATAAGTGAACATATTTAGAAAGAACAGGTATTCTCTTTATTACAAATGAGAAGGGAAAGGGGACTAATTTTTTAGTCGGAATTAACTCACCTATTTATCAAACTATTTTTTGGGTGATTCTTAATGTCTGCCTCTTCTACCATATTGTTAAACTGGAAATCAGGAACCATGTCTACTTTTTCACTAACACATTGCCGAACATAGTGTAAAATCTCATTAAATGTTTGCTCAATGAATGAATAAATGAGTGAATACTGGGAGACAAGCAGTGAGCGGAATGTTCTAGATGCATTATTTTAATCTCATAGCAAGTATCATTTCCATTTCACAGGCAAGGAAATGTAGTCTCCAAGGAACACTATGCATATGTGTGTAGCTGGAATTGAAATTCAGATCTCATAATTATAGAGATCTTGTGTTTTACACCACATGATTAGCTTACCATGAAATGCCTTTAAGTTGTCTTTCTTTTGTTGGTTTTTTTTTTTCGCCCTTAATAGCTTTATAATTCTGTAAAAAGAATGAAATTTTCAAGAGTTACCTTCGCTCTTAAATAATTAACTCTGTTAATTGCAGACATCAAAGTAACAAAATAGTGAGAAGGGTATCGGTTATTGCCAAGTCCAATAGTGTCATTGTGTGAGAGTAGATGGGAGTGCCTTCTCAGGAGGCAGGAAGTAATTTTCGAAAGATTTCTCTACCTCTACTGCAGTTTTCCACTTTTGATCTGAGTGAAAAATAATTAAATTCCCATCACAATTTATTTTGTCCTAAGTGATCAGGAGGCATATTCAGTTACATTTTGGTCATTGTCTTGGAAGTGAGGAAACAAATGTATATTGAGCAGTCTCCTCATGCCAGGCTTTTAGTTAGGTAAATTACCCAATATGGTAGGTATTGTTATCAACTCTACGTTATAAGGGAAGACATTATTGATTTTATTTCTAAGCATGACTTATTTTGTATCCATTTTTTAAAGATTTTATTTATTTTTAGAGAAAAGGGAGGGAGAGAGAAAGAGAGAGAGAAATGTCAATGTGTGATTTCCTTTCACATGCCCCAACAGGGGACCCGGCCCACAACCCGCCCCACAACCCAGGCATGTGTCCTGACTGGGAATCAAATTGGCAGCCCTTCAGTTCACAGGCCAGCGCTCAATCCACTGAGCTATACCAGCCAGGGCTATCTTGATATCTGTTAATGTTCAAATAAACTTTTAATTTATCATTGAATTGTACAAATCTTTTGCATTTTTTTATTTGAAATTTGGAGAAAGATTTTCTTCTGACTTCATGTTTTTTTGTATCCAAAATCAGAAGGAGAAACTTTAAATTTGTATTTTTCTGAGTCTTCTTTCATAGTGTTTTTATACTGTGGTCAAGTCCATAGGCTTGAAATTTTTTTTTTTAAGATTTTTTAAAAAATTATTTATTTATTATTATTTTTTAGAGAAAGGGGGAAGAAGGGAGACAGAGAGGGAGAGAAACAGCAATGTATGGTTGCCTCCCACATGGCCCTCACTGGGGACCTGGCCCCCAACCCTCACTGGGTTGAGGGGGCATGTGCCCTCACTGGGAATCGAACCAATGGCCCTTTGGTTCCCAGCCCGCACTCAATCCACTGAGCTACACCAACCAGGGCCTTAGGCTTGAAATTCTATTTGATTAACACAAGCATGCAAAAATGAGAGTTAAATAGTGTCTGAGTACTAATATTATTACTTAATGTGTTTGTTTTCCTTTTGTCACAGGATTAATATATTTCCTTTGTTTCTTCTCAACATACAAACATTTGGGAAGCCAAGTCTGAAACCACGTTTTGAAAGGTAGTGTGTTTCAACATGATTTCTAAAAGAAAGCCAGTTTATTTACATTTTACAAATGTCTGTTAATGTACCTTTACTACTCATTATCTAATTTGCATCTTTAATATTTATTGTGCCTTTACTCACAATGTGTCTTTGTTTTTGTACAGACATCAATTACTAACTTCTGTTAAGCAATTAGTCATTTACACAGGGTATTACATCAAAACGAAAGAACTTAAGGCCAAAGCTTTGTGTTCTAATATCATTCCCATGAGCCCTGCTTGGTAGCTACAGCATGTTCCTATCACTGTGATATGTATTTAAAGAAAGCTTTTAAAAACATGTCAGATTAACAACATCTAGTCATCTTTGGATGGAACCATTACTCTCAAAATGTGATCCAAAACTGACCTCCCACAGAATCTTTTGTAGAAATTTCTGTGACCACTCTTCCAGAGAAAAATACTTATGAGAACCCGATTAAAAAAAAAAAAAAAAAAGACTATTGAAAGGATATCATCTCATGTCTTCTACTACTGTCTTCACAATGTCACTTCAGATTTGTCACCAGGCACTTTTACAGCAGGGGCCCCCTTGAAAGAGACATCTGCACTGGGAGTTTGGGATGTTGAAATGCCAACTGTAAAATAATAAAAATGGGCTTTCAAAATAGAGCTTTCTAAATAATTGCATTGGTTTAAGTAGAAACAGAAGTTTCTTTTCTGAAGACAGGGAAGCAGACTTTTCTCTGAGAGTTCTCTGTGTCCACACACAGGGCTCTGGTCAGTTCTGCAGAGTTCCCAGGCCTAGAGACGTCACAGGCAAGAGAAGGAGTCTGTGTCAGTGCCTCTGAAACTCTGCCCGCCTCCGCAGCCCCACCTGCCTGCGTGATAAGCACAGTGTTCTTTCTTTACCATCGCCCTGAGTCCTGACCCCTTGGGACTTACTGTCACACACTTTGGTGTTAATGGTCATTTCCTGGTCATCAGGTTTGATGTCACTCTACTTCAGTTGTCTGCTTCTGGTCATGGCAGAGCTCTGGCCTACTTCCAGTCGTTATTCCCCACCTTTAAACTATCTAATCCCGTTCTCCCAGTGAAGTTTCACACAATAATAGTTATTTAATATTTTTTTCCTGCTCTAAGTGGTATAATCCCAGCTGACTAACCTAGAGGAAGTTCACCCTTCAGGTTGTGGCAACATACACCCATGAGTGCCTAATATAGTGAATAGGGTAATATTCTCGAAGGGATTCATTGCCTAACTAATGTCATGTGACAGCCTACACTCGCTAGAACCTTTGTCACTTTGTCTCATTCTCTATGTGCCTCCAGCTCTCTTTCTTGCTGTGTACTCTTCTTCTGACATGATTCAGAATAAATGAAAGAGAAGAGATAAAACAAAACCACAGGAACAACACCAAAGGAATAACACTGACACCTTCAATTGATTGATGTAAAATGAGTCACAAATCCATGAAGACCAGTTGAAAGGCATAAACAAATTGCATGCTAACATTATTAATAATTTTAACTCCTCGATTTCAATAACTGAAATGTGGGCTCTAGGAAACATGTCGCAGAGACCATGCGCAGAGCACTGTACCTTCCTTTGGTCAGTTGGCCACATCAGAAATGTGGTGTGTGAACGCTGAGTGAGAGACACAGCTTGACTACAGCCCAGGACTGAGATTTCCCAGAAATCATCATGCTCTATCTCATCCTGCCACAAAGATCTTTATGTAGAGACTAAAACAGGAGATATATGTTTATGCATGCATATGTAGCCTCTATTATCGGGAATTCTTCTAGAAATTTTGAGAATTTTTGAAAAGGCCAATGATTTTAAGATAATGCTTAAAAAACTAAGAAAGTAAATTAGAAAGTTAGCAAAAATAAATAAGTAAATTTAATAAATATCAAAGGAGAGGGGGCCAGCATTCTAAATAACTCACAAAATTTTTATAGATGGTCATGAAATAACAAGACGATTTTCCCAAAATTTGGAATTTGACAAGAAGAAAATATTTTTTAAAAGAGCCTAAAGTATCCATACAAAGAGGTAATTGTTCAACTATCAAGTAGCTAGGATCTCACAAAGCCTTAATATGTAGAAATTTGGAAATGTTGAGATACAGGGTATAGGCCTATAATTTCATTTCTTTTTTAAAGAATAATAATTCGTACTTTGAGTAGCACCAACTAGAATTTCAGGCTTCTGAGAGCGTGTTGTGAACATGACTATATTTGATGTTATCCAGTTTCTATGGCTACTACTAATGAGCGGGGGTGTGGAATCAACAGACAAAGTGGTTATAGGGACCACGGGCCTTTGGACTGGAGCAAAGATATGAGTTACATTGAAAGCCCGCAGTCATGGAAGCCTAGCCTTCTACAGCTTGGTTTCCGGGCCAATAACTTAAAATTTGGGGGGAAATGGAATGAAAGGAATTAGATTCCATAGTACAAGAGGGTCACTTTTACATGCTCGAGATGGTCTTTGCTATTTTTATAAAACATAATTAAAGGGAGAAATGAGAGTTATGACAGAAAGTGATAGTTTCTTTCAATATTCACTCTCCCTCCTCTGGTAATAAGAAACCCATATTTTACCTTAGAGTAGAGCAAAAAATACATACGCTCAATCTCCATTTCAGTTAAGGCTAGCTGTGTTATTAATTCTAACACATGTGGCATAAGTAGAAATACTGTGTGACATTTTAGGAGTTCTTCTTAAAGATTAAAAAGCCCCACTTTGCTCTCCCTTCATCCTGCTCCGCGATGGCTGGGCTCCAGCAGCCACCTTGAGCTATGAGAAAAAGGACCAACCCCCTAAGTAGGCTGGAACAGAACCTTGCAGAAAGACTGGTTCCCTGATGATCATGATCTTGACAGAATCCCTGGACTTACTTTATATAAGTGAATGACGCATCCATTTTTTAAGGCACTTGTGTAGGGGGAAGAAAGGGGTGAGGAGCAGCGGGAGAAGCCCATGTTACTCTCAAGTGAACCTAATCCTAACTGATACATTTTGTTCTCTCCTTCCCATACTCTGCTGGATTTCAGCGTTGGGTTGGAGGGAAAGTGGGGCAGTAATCAGCACAGCCATAACCCAGAAGGTTTGGCATTCCTTACAGTTACAACCTGCAGGCATGACTCCCTAGACTCGCAGGGGTGTCCAACCTGCAGCCCTCAGGGCGCATGTGGCTCAGGACGACTGTGAATGCGGCCCAACACAAAATCATAAATTTACTTAAAACACTATGAGATTTTTTTATCATTACATGCTGCAGTGTATTTAATGTGTGGTATAGAGATGCCAAAAGGTTGGACACCCCTGCCTAGAGGAAAGGGGAACAAGAAGCAATTTACCTAGAAACTGAAGCAGTTTCTGGATTACCTGCGGGGTTGGCCCCTGTTACCCTGCTAAATAAAAGACATAGTGAAATAAAAACATCAATGTCATTTTTCCTTTCTTCTCTTAATTCCAAGTGTGTGTGTATGTGTGTATAATTTTGAGTATGTTACAATTCTTATTTTCTCATGAAGATTAAATTAAATTTCAGTTTTAATATTTTTCATTTATGTGATTAACTCACAGGAAATTCTAAAATCTGAGTCCCTAGGCCTGTGTTCAGTTTTAACTGAATGCTGGCCAGTTCTTTATTTCCGGAGGCAAATTCCCCAGCAACATGGAGTCTCAGAAAGAAAAGTACTCCCACGGTGTAGCCCAAACTTGCTGTTTGGGAACACACAATATTATCGGTTGTGGTCAGACCTCCTATGGGCCTATATCTGTCTGGTGATAAAGAACAGTGAAGAAAAACATACAGTTTTGAAACAAAGAAAAGAATTATTGTATGTAAAAGCAAAATTATATTCCAATCGAGAGGTGGACTCTTCCTTGCCTTGCTAAAACGTGTCGGTGATGAAAGGACACCTCTGTTCACTCTTCTTCGCTGCTAGAATTTGACTAATTAATCAAATCATCACAAATTACACAAAAGCCTTTAATAAAATTGACTAGTAAATTAGCATCTGTCCTATTGTCAATTATTCTTTCAAGTGAATTACAAGGTGTTGCACGTCTATACATTTAAGGAAATAGGTAAAATCTTCTCTGAATCTTTTTGGAAGGTTGTAAAAATAGTTCAGAAAGTTCTATTTTCAGATTCTATAGGTGTATAGAGAAATAAAAACGCTTGATAAATTAAATCATTTTCAGCAACAAAATCACTTATTAATAGAAGTGTCATTTTTATAAAGCCTTTTTCAGAGTATGGTTTCTTTTGAAAAGCAATTTTCTTTTTTCTTTAAAAAATTTTTCTTCATTATTATTCTATTACAGATGTCCCAATATCCTCCCTTTGCTGTCCTGTGCCCATCCCACCACCCACTCCCACGGACAATCCCCACATGTTGTCCATATCCGTGGGTCATTCATTCATATGTGCTCGTTGTCTAGTCTGTTCACCTCCCTTCCTCCATTATCCCCCCACCCTCTGGTCACTTTCAGTCTGTTCCATGTTTTCATGCCTGTGGTTCTATTTTGTTTGTTAGCTTATTTTGTTCATTAGGTTCCCCTTATAGGTGAGATCATGTGGTATTTGTCTTTCACCAACTGGCTTATTTCACTTAGCAAAATACTCTCCACTTCCACCAAAGCTGTCACAAAAGGTAGGCTTTCTGCTGTGTGGTATTCCATCGTGTAAATGAACCACAGTTTTTGATCCACTTGTTTACTGGTGGGCACATAGGCTGTTTCCAGCACTTGACTATTATAAATAACATAAGGGTGCGTAAGTTCTTTTGAATCGGTGATTCAGGATTCTTAGGATATATTTCCGGCAGTGGAATCGCTGGATCTATTTTCTCCTTCATTGTCAAAGTACTTTCTTTACCTTGAAAAGGGACATTGAATTTATTTTTATAAAACTACCTACAATGTAGCATACTATCAGATCCACTTAAGTAATCAATGTTTTTACATCATCTCAGGGTTGACTAAGAGTTTATACTATGTTAAAAACAAGACAACAGGCCCAAAACAGTCACCTATGCTAAGTTCCACATCACCAAACTAGACTTAATTGAATTACCTTTTCAGCTCTCCCAGAAATGGAACCTTAGGGCCCTGGCTGGTGTGGCTCAGTGGACTGAGCACAGGCCTGCAAATCAAACGGCCGCCAGTTCAGTTCCCAGTCAGGAAATGTGCCTGGATTGTGGGCCAGGTCCCCAGTGAGGGGCGTGTGAGAGGCAACCACATATTGATGTTTCTCTCCCTCTCTTTTTCCCTCCCTTCCCCTTTTCTAAAAATAAATAAATAAAATCTTTTAAAAAAATGGAATCTTAGGGTCAGTCAGAAATCACCTCATCAGTATCAGTTAGGTAAAAGTCTTTCTTCTCTACAGCTCCTCTGTGCTCCTTTCTCCTAGATTGAATGCTGCCATATTCAAACTGATTTTTGTTCAAATAAACTCAAAATTTTAAATATGCCCCAGCTTATCTTTTAACATCTAAAAATAAGAAAAGTGTCAGTTTGACATGTTTTCTTGTTTCTTTGTATTTGTACTGTTAGCATTATCTTCAAGATATGGAGTGGTTTTTTGTTTTGGTTTGTTTTGAATAAATCTTTTTTTAATGCCACTTGTCTATTTTGTGGGTTTGTCTAGGTTAAACCAAACATTGTATAGTACTGTAAGTACACTTAGCCAGGGACACATAAACCATAGCATGATACATTACAATTCTCTGAAAGCAAGCAAATTGGTGAAGATGTCTGCGTCAATTCCCCAAAAGGGTGAGGCTCCATTCTCCCCCTGGGCTATATCAGCTTTGCCTAAGGCATATGACCATGTCACAGTCGGGCTCAGGGAGGGAGCCCGTGTCAATCTGTACACAGGCCTGTGGGACTTCCCTGAGTGCAGCGACAAGCCACTGAAGGAGTGAGTGTAACACCATCACATTTGTGTCTTAGATAACTCTAAAACTGGACCAGGGGATTGAACAAGGTTAGAGCCCAGGGTGGAAAGATTCCATAAATTTGTGATGCTCTTTTATTCTAAATCTCAGGAAACACTGCAAGCATGGCCTAAGTCACTGGAACAAATCACAGACCAATGCAGTCTGTTTCACATTTTCAACTTGAGATCCTGGAACTAAACCCCAGTTTTTTAAGGCTACTCACTCAACTGACCCATTCTTTGTTCAAGAGACGTTAATTTGGCACACAGTTCCAAGAACTGGTCTTAGAACTACAGCAAACTCTTCCCATCCAGTTCGCCCATGACAAACCCACATCCTTTAAAAGCTGAGCCAGATGAGACAGCCTCTTCCTCCTGGGCGGAGAGGGTGGGAGGCCACCTTTATGCATATCTGTCTCCACGTGCCCACTGCGCTTACATTTCTGGTCCATGTAGAGTCCCCGCCTTCTAGGTAATCATGTGTGGTGACAAAATGCTGAGCAACCCTCAGGTCAAAGCCCTGTAGAACTTTCTGCAGAAGGACCTACTGACTATTATGGGAGAAACATTGACTTGGAACTGCCTTGGCTAAAGCATGTCAGCATCTTTAATTTACCCTACAAAATGGAGGATAAATGGAAATCCCCACCTAGTTTGCAGAGGCAATTTCAAATAAAACCACATGGCATCAACCATGGAAACTGTGATCATGTTGGCTCTCCAGCGCACAAAAATGAGCAACCTGCCTTCTCACATAGATCGTTTGGATTGTTCAGTGTTAGAATTAGAGCCAACATACCCAAAATAGACTGTCTCCATTTTCCTGCCATGCTCTTCTTTCCAAACTCTGCATTGTCACCGTTTTCACTAATTTCAATAACAAAAATTACCCGAGGTCCTCTGTGTACAAGACCATGTACTATTTGACAAAGGAGGCGAAAACATACAATGGGGTAAAGACAGTCTATTCAATAAACGGTGTCGGAAAAATTGAAGAGCTAGACCACTTTCTTATACCATATACAATAACAAACTCAAAATGAATTAAAGACTTAAATGTTAGACTCAAAACCATAAAAATTCTAGAAGAAAAATAGGTAGTAACATCTCAAACATTTCCTGTAGCAATTTTTTCCTGACATATCACTTCAGGTAAGGGAAACAAAAAAAAAATTAAAAATAGGACTACATCAAACCAAAGTGTTTTTGCATAGCAAAGGAGGCCATCAGCAAAATGAAAAGACAACCCAGTGGATAGAATATTTTTGCCGATACATCTGATGAAGGATTCATCCAAAATTTATAAGGAATTTATAAAATGCAATACAAAAAACCTCCAAACAATCCAATTAAGAAATGAGCAAAGAACCTGAATAGATATTTCTCCAAATATGGCATACAGATGGCCAAAAGACATATGAAAGGATACTCAACATCACTAATCATCACAGAAATGCAAATTAAAACCACAATAAAATGTCACCTCACGCCTGTCAGAATGGCTATTATCAATAAATCAACAAACAAGTGCTGGCAAGGATGTGGAGAAAGGGAACCCTCATGCACTGTCAGTGGGATTGAGATTGGTGAAGCCACTATGGAAAGTAGTATGGAGATACCTTAAAAAACTAAAAATGAAATTGCCTTATTACCCAGAAATTTCACCTCTGGGAATTTATCCAAAGAAACCTGAAATGCTAATTCAAAAGAACATATGCACCCCTATGTTCACTGCAGTGTTATTTATAATAGCTAAGATTTGGAAGCAGCCCAATGCCCATCAGTAAATGAGTGGATAAAACCATGGTACATTTACACAATGGAATATTACATGGCCATAAAAAAGAAGGAAACCATACCTTTTGCAACAGTGTAGATGGACCTGGAGAACATTATGCTAAGTGAAATAAACTGGTCGCAGTGAGATAAATACCATATGATGTCACTCATATGTGTAACGTAACGAACAAAACAAACTAACATAGTAGAGACAGACTCATGGATACAGAGAACAGACTGTTAGTTGTCAGAGGGGAGAGAGCTGGGGTCTGGGTGAGAAGGGTGAAGGAATTAAGCAAAGAAAAAAAACAAAGATCCGTGGGTGCAGACAACACTGTGGTGAGTGCCAGGAGGAACGGGGACTGGGGGAGGTAGAAGAGGCTAAAGGGAGAATAAATGGTGATGGAAGGAGACTTGACCTGGGGTGATGAACATACAATACACAGATGATGTATTACAGAACTGTACACCTGAAATCTATATGATTTTATCAACCAATGTCACCCCAGTAAATTCAATTAAAAAATTTTAAAACCTAAAGAAAGAAACACTGTACAGGACATGGGAGATACAAAAAATGCATGAAACAGCATTACTGTCCTTGAAAGCAACTGAAGCAGATAAAACATACGTAAGGGGAAAAGCACAGTAGTGAAGGACATGCTTGTATAAAGTGTGTGGTACAGACAATGGTTTCAGAGGAAAGAGGAAAAGTATTTGAGATTAAAAGGAACAGGGTGGGCTTAGATGATCAGAAAGCGAAGCAACCCAACAGGGGCTCACAGAGGAATGACATGAACTCCAGCCTTGGAAAGTAACAGCACCTCACATTCATGTAGTATTGCCAGGCACTGTTCTGGGTACTTTAAACATATACATTTCTTTTTCCTTACAATATCTTTATGAGGTAATCACAAAATTATCCTCCATGTTAAAGATGAGCAAATGCAGAACAGAGAGCTTAAGTGACTTTCCTGAAGTCACACAGCTAAGAAATGGCAAAGCCACAATGTGAACTTGGGTAGTCAGTCGGTCATCCTTCAGAGTGTGGTCTTAGCCACTATTCCGCTGCACCCCGTGATATTTGCGAGCACAGCCAGGCTTCCCCCAGGACAGCAAGTGAGAGTAGAGGTGGCCGGCAGGTGCACGGGGGAGAGGGTGAAATCCGAAGGGAGTGGGGACATGCACAGAAATGCCCCCCATACCCTGACAGTCTCAAAGTAGATGACAGGCTGAAAGTCCTTCACTTCTGGATGCTAAAAGGTGGTTTCTTTTATATTTACAAATACGTCTAATTTCAAAAGTCAAAGCTCAAGTAGAAACATCTTAAATAACCACAGGCTGCAGTAGCATTAAGGCTGAAGAGGAAACTGGGGATGTGGTATATTGCCTAACTACAAGTGCTAATATGGCCTTCAGATGTGAAAATGTACAATTTAGCATTTCTCTGAACTCACAGTTATAGAATGGCATATGTGTGTGTTAGTTTTAAAAAACATTCATGAAGGTTCTTTATGTTTGGCTCCATTCATTTAGCTTTCTCCCCGGCACCACATTCCTCTCTCCTTCTTTCTTCTACCATGAGCCAGAGACTGTGCAGTGACAATGACCATCCTGAACAAGGTCATTCCATGCTCCTCAGGGTCCAACCTGGGCAGGAACACTGAGCTGGCTCACAGAACCCTGCTCCAGGTTAAAAGAGAAAAGAGAACAGGAGAGAGATGTGGCAGAATGGGGAAGCTATTTTGTTTTGGGTTGGGGGGAAACTCTGTAAGCCAAGAGTGAGCCTCAGTTAAATTGACACTATTCTGAAGCAAATTCACAGAAGTCTTTTCCACCCTAAACCCTGTTAGCAAAACAGTAATATAATTTGAAGGGGCAGAGAAGGGCTTCAGCAGACAAGCTTCCTAAAAAGAAAAAACAAATTAGTCAACATCTGCATTCCGTAAGTCCTCCTCCCTCCTGCAGAACAAATGAACAAACAAACAAAAATTCTGCTAAGGGAAATTCAGTAACTTTTCCCTCACCACTTTCTCCACTTTATTTTAAGCGACATCAAACAAAATCTACACAACTGTTTCGAGATACTTTCTTCTTATATTTTTATTCCCCTTCCTCGCCTTGAAGTTCTTAGAATTCTGACAACTTTTCAATCACATGGCATTCATTTGTATCCCTTAGCTATGTCTCTGAGGCCACTTCCGTGAGTTTTGGTCTCTCACAATCAAGCCTCATTCCTTCAGGATAAAGTGGGGAGGAGGTTCAGCCAGGGAAGAGAGCCAATGTCTCTTTCTCTTACACTTTGGACTGGGCCTCCCTCCATAGCCCTGCAATGCCCAGTGCTGTGGAGCCCAGTGCAGGTGTGGCCAAGGAGGGCAGGATGGGGCAGGAGTTACCGACAGTCTTCCGAACAGCCTAGAAGAGACCCTTTTACTGTATATACCCTCAGCTCCTCCAGGACCCAGGCAGGAATGTGGAGAGTGCCCCTCTGCCATGCTCTCATGATCTCTGAAGAGGTGATGTTTATTTAAGGTACTTTACTTATAATTGTTCAGAGGTCACTGGAAATGAGAACAAAAGAACATAAAATTGTTTAGAATTCCCTGGGGGAAGGTGAGTGTGACAATACCAGCTACTTAGTTGCCTAAAATAAGTCGTATTGATGAAGGAATGAAAGTAATAGCAGCTGGCATGCTGCAGAGAAATAGAAGCAAAGGGTCAAAGGAAGACCTGGAGACTGGGTGGGAAGGAGAAGGATGGAGAACAAGTGAGGGAGCCAGGCACTGATTTGCTGCTTGGAAAGTCTGGGGAGCCTGGTGATGGGTGGTCCCAGCCTTTCCTGGAAGCAAGGACAAGGAGTGAGGGTACTCGGCTTCCTGGGTGGCCACAGAGCCAGACAGGAGAGGTCAGGGAAGAAGCAGAATGGAAATATTGGCAAAAGGTTTTCTGATGGCCAGGGATTGGTGACAAACTGGTCTTGGGTGTTCAGACCAAAAAAATCTGGAAAAATAATTTTGTAAATCCTAAACTAGACAGTGCTAATCCATATCTGATTTATAACCTCACCTATCTTCATGATTTTCTAGAAAAAAATTACCATACATCTTCATTCTCTTAGTTGTTTTCAGTCTTTCTTCAATGCTCCTTGTTAAATTTCTGATTGATTCTCTTTTCTTTTAACTACCTTGTAATTGAATCATCATTTTGAGATAACTTTGTCTCTTCTATCTCATTTCTGAATTCAATCAATACTCATTGCATGTCCTCTTGATTGGCTTTTTTTTGGGGGGGGGTTCACTTCTGCTTTTAATTTTTGATTCATCCCAAATACTGATGAGTAAGGCTTGAAGGGGGTGAGGGGGCAAGTCTCACATTGAGAGGCAACCACACATTGATGTTTCTCTCCCTCTCTTTCTCCCTCCCTTCCCTTCTGTCTAAAAATCAATAAATAAATTCTTTAAAAAAAAAAAAAAGGATCTCTCTGGCTGCTGGGTTCAAATCAGACTGTAAGCAGGGAGACCTGTGAGTAGCACAGATGAGGTTGCCAGATCAGTGGATATTCATGAACTTTGATTTTTTATGTAGAGTAATCCCTTCTTTAAAATGTATTTGTGGCTAATTTAGGCCTTTGTAAGACATTGTGATCACCACCTGAAACACACGTCTACAGCCCTGGCCCAGTGGCTCAGTTGGTTGGAGCGCTGTCATGTACGCCAAAAGGTTCGGCTTCCAGTCGGGTGCACACAGAAGGCAGCCAATCGATGTTTCTCTCTCACATTGATGTTTCTCTTTCTCTCTCTCCCTCTTCCTCTTTCTCTATAATCAGTATCTATATCCTTGGGTGAGGATTAAAACAAAAAAAAGACATGCCTACAGATCCCTCTGCCCACACACACATCTCTGCTCTTGTAGAAGGGGCACCGTGGCCTCGACCTTCCTCCTTCTCTCTCAAACCCTAACTGTTGATCTCCATTTGAAATGGATGTGTCACAAATGAATCAGCTTAGTCATCACAGGAGTGAGGGGGTGACACAGAAAAGAAGAGGCCTAGGAAAGACTGTCCCACCAGGGGATGTCACTTCCTTTTCTGGTGTTTATCCTGCTCCCACGCTCCTCACTGCACCGACTGTGGGAGAGCGGCCCATTGAGTTTCTCTTCCTCCCTTTGCGCCCTTTATTCTCCCACCTGCAATCACAGAGGGGGTGGCCGGGGCAATGGGATCAGTGGCTGAGGTC